>JARHVA010001992.1:942500-1007500 GCA_037957365.1 Torreya grandis | reverse complement strand
CTAAGCTCATGATGGGGATATTTCAAGGTTACATATGGAGATATCCATATCATAGGGGGATGTAGATATTAGAGGAGAGCAGGTAGTTGAGATTAGATGATTTCAAGATGAGGTCGACAGACTATAGGTTGAGGCTGAGAGGATGGAGAGAGATAGTATTATGATTATACTAGGATTTGTGACACACGATGTGGAGACACAGACTCTATATTATATAAAATCAACATAGTAGTATATACATGGGAGAGATATAGCTAGGATAGAGATAGTAAAGGTTAGAGTGTTATTAGTAGTATAGGGCCACATAACTACACTAGATAGGGTTATGAGATCCATGGAGTATGACACATATTACATGATTTTATATGATGAGGTCATTCCACATGCATAGAGGGCACCATCCTTTAGGGATTACTCATTTAGGTGATTTATGTTATGGAGATCAGTACAACCTATAGATTCAAAGAGATATATGGGTTAGACTACATAGTGTTTGATGGATTTTCCATGGGGCATGTCATGGTGTGATGAGTTGAATTAGAGACCATAAACTCCTTCAAAATGGTAGGTCAAGAAATGACATGGTATTTTTATTATGGTTGTATCAATGTATACATATGTTTTGAGATTTATATATTGTATAGACACACTTGATTATGATATATATATATATATATATATATATATATATCATAATGTAATATCCCTTCGGATACCAAAACAAAAGCTCTGATACCACTGTAATATCCCCTTTAAATAGGGAATATATATAGACAAAAGCTTTGAATTGCTTTTCTGATTATTCTAAAATTTTGTATGAAATAAGAACAAAATTGTGATTTTTGCAAAATATCTTCAAATAAATAAATCAACCACAATATAATCTCTCAATAGCAAATCAAAGATCTTATCACTTGTTCAGATGATTACAATTGTAGTCTTCTCTCATGCATATAAAATAATATTAAAATACGGTCTAAAAAACCTGATTATCTTCCAACAATTTGAAAAATACCTTGAATCTATGCGTCTCAACCTGTTGTGTCAAAAACATAGTCACCGACATCGATTATACTATTGTCATTGGTCGACTGGGGTCATTAACCTGCCGACCTCGATGATGGGTTAGCTGATGTCGGTCACTATGGATCTTTGCTCACCGATGTCGGTCTCTATGCGAATCTGTACGAATCTATACAAACTTCATACGACGGCCAATTAAGCACACCCTGTCTATTTCAACCCGTGATCTGAAGATAGATGGCTCTAATACAGAAAAAGCTTTATCTGTATAATTTATTGAATCAACTTAATAAAATAAATACTTGGAATACTGTGATAACCTTTGTGTGAAGTTATCTCTCAAACTTGTAAACCTCTATGATAACTTTTGTATGAAGCTATCTCTCAATTTGGCAATAGATCAACTGATATCTCATAGCCTCTGAATCACACACAATGAAGAGTGAATGTTCTTCACTGCAAATGGAATCATGGAACCCTTGGCTCAGTCTTCATAGAAGAATTCTTCAATATCAAAATCAATAATCAATGCATAATCAATAATGGCCTCCATGAGAAACCCTTATACCCTCAAAAGATATGCTTTCCCTAATTAGGGTTTCTTAAAATAGAATTAGGGTTTCTAATTAAAAATAGGCTAAATAATTAATATTTGATTAAATCAATCAAATATTAATATCTCCCTCAATATATGTCTGATCGAGCCCAAACGAAAGCCAACTAGAAAATTTTTGTTAAACGAAGCCAAGCCAATCTCCATCAAGACCCTCTAACCATCTTATCAGCCTACGAGGGTCGCATAATAGGCTAACCATGAACTTAGAACATGTCAACTAAAAAAGGGAACATGACAGTCCACCCCTCCTAAAATTTCTTGCCCTCAAGCAATCACTAAACGATACACCCATCAATCCACCTAGATCCCAAATGTAGTCAAGATCTACCCTACTATCAATCAATGCAAACTCCATGCCATGTCCATCCCAACTCTCATCTAATGGTGTCACATCATCCCTAGTACTAAAATAAGCACCCCCACATCCAATCCATAAATGAAAATCAGCAGGCAACTCAAGCAAACTCCTTACCTGAATAATATCTAAATCTAAATTGTGAAGGCTAGGAATAGTCATATAATCATCAACCTGTGACCCGACTGTAACAAAAAGTTGAGTCCCTACCACATGTGATAAATCCTAAACTGAACTCACCTCAAGACCAAGCTCATCCTCATATCTCTCCTGAGTTGGTGCCAATGTGCACTCGTCATCGCACTCTATCATGTCATGTCGTATGAGCATCTCCATCCGATGAAAAAACATATATCTGAAGCTGTTGCCCTGTATTGCCTTAAGAATATGTGTCTTTCCATCAACATCAAAGAGAACCTCCATGTCCTTGAGACAAAGAGTAAATTCCTCAAATGAATGAAGCCACTTCATACCCAAGACTAAGTCTATATCCCCCATGTTCACCACATAATAATCAGCCTTGAACTCATAGTTGTTCAAGCACAATGGGAGGTCTCTAATCATACGCTCACACCTAAGAGTGTGACCATTGGCTACCTTAATTCTAATTCCCTCAAAATCTTTGGTAGTGAGTCCACGCTTCTCCACAAATCTAGCATCTATGAAATTATGTGTGGCTCCTGTATCAAGAAGGGTGATGACCTTCTACCCTGCCAAAACTCCATGGAGTCTGAATGACTCATCCGACTGAATGCTGGATAGGCGTGCCTCCTATATATGAAGCTCTAACTTTACCTCTACCTCTACCCCCTCAGAACTATTATGTTGTTTGAAATCCTCTGAATCTGAATCCTCATAATATGCCCACATCACATGATTTGCCTTGCCCTTAGGCCTCAAAGGGCAATCGTGATGGATATCATAGGGACTTTTGCAATAAAATCAAAGCTTCTTCCTACGTAGATCATTAAGAGCCTCTCAATCCAAAGGTGGTGCTACAGGATTTGCCTTAGAATCATTCTTAACACCTGATTTATCTATGTTAAAATCCAGTCTCTCTCTATTACCATTGAAGCACTTATGGTCCCTAGATTAAGAAGTACCTCCTGAGTTAGATTTATTGGATGGGGCTACCATCTCCATACTACATGCCTTCTTCATAGCTACCTATAATGAAGGAGGATCAAAGCCTTTGATCCAACCTCTTAATGGTTCTACCAATCCCTCTATGAAGAGTACTACAAGTCACCTCTCTGAAATGTCAAGAACCATGACTGATAACTTCTGGAAGTCACCAATGTAAGTATCTAGACTGCCACTCTGGCACAACTGTGCCAACTCCTAGAAATAGGATTTCAGATCCCTCCTATCAAAACACTCCACCAGCCTATCCATAAACTCCTGATAAGATGTGATCCAATCATGATGGAGTGTCACCATCCTGTGGTGCCACCAATCATGAGCTGCTCCCTCAAGATGTAGTGTCACATATCTGATAGCATCTCCCTCAGCCATTAGTCACAATGTGAGGAATGTGTCTAGCTTACTAACCTAGGCCTGTGATGTCACCTTACCACTACTGTCAAACATCACTAGTGTGAGCTTGCTCGTATCATGCTTTGAATCATTGTTTTGATGTCTTGGTCTCTTAGTCTATCGACCTCGATTATGTTCTCTTCTCTATGTGATGAATCGATCAAAAGTAATCATCTCTCTTACCTTAGGTGGTAATGACTCCCACTCATCATTTGCTGCCATAAGTGTGTCTGTAAATGAATCCTAATGCTCCTCACCTGCTATCACCTCCTCAATGTCCTACCTCACAAAGGTAGGCCTAGTAGGCCTGTCAGATGTACGAGAAGCATTCCTAAGGGCTCTCTATGATCTTGCATCACTCCTGACATCATCACAATGTGGTGAATGTCTCCTCAGAGTACCCAATCTTGGCAGTGCCTCTACCAACAGATGTAATACTTCGTTGTTCCACCTTTGCCCTTCTCATAGTTCTCTGAGTGTAACACCTCTGCATCATTTTGATCCCTAAGACAGTGTAGAATATGGGTCCTATCCATATTGTCACCCATGTCTTTCAGTTGTTGTTCTAAAACCTGAGTGCCTTCAATCAAAGCTCTACTGTGTGTATTATACCTATGTGGTCCCAACTCTTGTGGCTGCATAAGATCTATAAACCCTCAGGATGGCAAGAGTTAGCTCTGATACCACTGTAATATCCCTTCAGATACCAAAACAAAAGCTCTGATACCACTGTAATATCCCCTTCAAATAGGGAATATATATAGACAAAAGTTCTAAATTACTTTTCTGACTATTCTAAAATTTTGTATGAAATAAGAACAAAATTGCGATTTTTGAAAAATATCTTCAAATAAATAAATCAACCACAATATAATCTCTTAATATCAAATCAAAGATTTTATCACTTGTTCAGATGATTACAATTACAGTCTTCTCTCATGCATATAAAATAATATTAAAATACGGTCTAAAAAACTTGATTATCTTCCAACAATTTGAAAAATACCCTGAATCTGTGTGTCTCAGCCTGCTGTGTCAAAAACATAGTCACCGACGTTGGTTATACTGCCATCGTTGGTTGACTAGGGTCGTTAACCTATCAACATCAGTGATGGGTCGGCTGATGTTGGTCACTGTGGATCTCTGCCCGTCGATGTCAGTCTCTGTGTGAATCTGTACGGATCTATATGGACTTTGTATGGCTGCCAATCAAGCACACCCTATCTGTTTCAACCCATGATCTGAAGATATATGGCTCTAATATAGAAAAAGCTTTATCTATATAATTTATTGAATCAACTTAATAAAATAAATACTTGGAATACTGTGATAACCTCTGTGTGAAGTTATCTCTCAAACCTGTAAACCTCTATGATAACTTTTGTATGAAGCTATCTCTCAGTTTGGCAATAGATCAGCTAATATCTCACAGCCTCTAAATTGCACACAATGAAGAGTGGACGTTCTTCACTATAAATGGAATCCTGGAACCCTTGGCTCAGTCTTCACAAAAGAATTCTTCAATATCAAAATCAATAATCAATGCATAATCAATAATGGCCTCCATGAGAAACCCTTATACCCTTAAAAGATATGCTTTCCCTAATTAGGGTTTCTTAAATTAGAATTAGGGTTTCTAATTTAAAATAGGCTAAATAATCAATATTTGATTAAATCAATCAAATATTAACATCTCCCTCAATATATGTCTGATCGAGCCCAAATGAAAGCCAACTGGAAAAATTTTGTTAAACAAGGCCAAGCCAATCTCCATCAAGACCCTCCAACCATCCTATCAGCCTATGAGGGTCACATAATAGCTAACCATGAACTCAGAACATGTCAACTAAAAAGGGGACATGACACATAATCAAGTGTGTCTATACAATATATAAATCTCAAAACATATGTATACATTAATACAACCATAGTAGGTCAAGAAATGACATGGTATTTTTATTATGGTTGTATCAATGTATACATATGTTTTGAGATTTATATATTGTATAGACACACTTGATTATGATATATATATACATAGTAGGTCAAGAAATGACATGGTATTTTTAATACATATATATATATATATATATATATATATATATATATATATATGTATGTATGTATGTATGTATGTATGTATGTATGTATTAAAAATACCATGTCATTTCTTGACCTACTATGGTTGTATATACATATACATACATACATACATACATACATACATACATACATACATACATATATATATATATATATATATATATATATATATAGACACACACACATGATTTTTATGATACTTGTATTGTGTATGGACATTATGGATTATACATGGAATTTATATGGACTATGTATTATTTTTATTTTTATTTATGCATTGTTAATGGATATGTAGAGTACTACTTATACTTCCTACATTTTTATTCACATTAGCATATATTAATTTTTCTGAGCATTTGATTATGGATTATGACTTGTATGTTTATATTTACATATTTATGGATAATGATGTTAGATATCTACTTTGTTTTGTATCTATTCCTCACATTAGATTTCCAACAATAATGAGTATTTACATATGTATGGATAATGATGTTAGATAGCTACTTTGTTTTGTATCTATTCCTCACATTAGATTTCCAACAATAATGAGTATTGGGTATCCTATTGTTTAATTTAGGTTAAAACACATTACCATCGATGATATTAATTAATTATGATGAATTTTGATGTTTTAGTCATATAGACTAAAACCTAATAAATTGTGTAAAAGAAAAGTACATTATGATATAATTAAATCATAACTATACTATGATGTAATTCACAAAATAATACTTACAAACACACCAAAATAAAACAATTAAAGTAAGATATGAAAACATGATCATTCTAGATGATGCAAAAACACACAAAATGATAATAAAAAAACATTGGTAAGATAAACACAAATTGTATATATATAAACAAAAAAAAAACAATTAAAGAGTGAATATTTGAAAGACACCATAAGTTCATAATGACGTAAAAATATTAAAGGATTAAGAAAGACATAAAATAAAGGTGAATAACCAATGATGGCTAAAGCAAAATAACACAAAATAAGTAAGTGAGTGGTTTCAAAATAGAAAAAGACAAACAACCAAATTAATGGTTAAGGTAAGAAAAGAGGAAAAAAATAAATGAATGGTTAGAGATAAAGGGATAAATAACCAACTTAATGGTTAAATATGAAGAAGGATAAATAACCAACTTAATGGTTAAAGATTAAAAAAGGATAAGTAACCAACTTAATGGTTACAGATAATGATAACGTTAAATAACCAACTTAATTGCTAAACACAAACAATACAACAATGAAAATAAATCAAATACTAAAAACTATAGGAAATGAATAAATAATTAAAAATATATAATAAAGGGCTTAACATCCTAAGTAAGGGTTTGGGACATTTATATCCAAGATCTAGGCCACAAACAATACAACAATGAAAATAAATCAATTAGTGAAAACTATAGGAAATTAAATAATACCTAAAAAGATATAACAAAAGGCTTCACATCCTAAGAGTTTGAGATGTTTATATCCAAGATATAGGCTAAGTATAAAATAACTGATGAGGAAGTATAAGGATGAATAAATTCATTTACAAGAAAATGGATGATGGGAAAGGCATTGGCCGAGCTGACCCTAGAGACCCCATGTCTCTAAGCATTGCTTACATAATCCACCCTAGACAAATTCTATGTGGGGATATTAAGTTTAATGTAGTTCTCCCAATATGGGAAGTGATGATAAAGTGGTAAATTAATGAAGCATTAAGTGTTCAATGATAATATGTGTAATTAACCCACCCAAGATGAGTGAATGATGTTAGGAAGATAGTTATGATGGTAAATGTTTTAAGTAAGTGTTTTACATGTAGTCTAGGATGCTTTTTTGTGTTTTGGTTTTTTTGCTTTAGATTTTGGGTTAATATATACAATATAAAATATGTTCCTCTATCATGAGCAAGGACATAGGTTTATAATTAGAAGTATCAAGCCTTAAGTGAACTTGCTACAAGATAAGTGATGAACAAGTGACAAAAGATAAAATGGAAATATACAAGGAACTAATAAAACACAATTTCCCCATGTAACTAGGGTGAATATATACAATGGACTACACATGGTGATATAAATATGGTTTTAACCATGGTACTTGCCCAAAGTGCTAGTAAACTTGTTTCCACTTTTTGATGATCTATGTTATTTTTATTTCTTTTTTTGCCTTTCAATTTTATTTTATTTTTTAACATCTAGGATATCAATAACATCATATAGAAAAAATTTAAGAATAAAATATCTTTAGTTGTATGATTTTTATAGTCTCATCAATCTCCTCTCCATATTTTGTAGCTATTTTTTAAGCTCATGATTCATACTTAGCAATGATGACATATGGGCCTAACCAATTAGGATCAAACTTTCCTTTATTTTCTCTTTCAGCATTGGTATTATGTTGGTTTTAATTAAGAACAGGATATTTGATTTCAAACTCCTTAGATTTTATCCTCTTATTATAGCTACATCAAATGTGATTATGGTATACTTAAAAATGGTTTAAAGCATTAAGTCTTTCTCATCTGTAAGGTCGAGTTCATTGAGGTGTGAATTATGATAGGATTCTTTATCAATGTTTTTTTGTAAGGATATATGCAAAGATGAAACCTTAAATTATATTGGGAGAATATACTCACTACCATATAAAAGGGAATAATATGTTGCCCCAATGCAGATGCTAGTGTAGTATGCCTAGAGGGAAGCATATATTTATGTATGCCAATCATGACCAACTTCATTAACAATTCTTTAAAGGATGTACAAAATATTTTTATTGGTTATCTTAGCTTGGTCATTGCCTTACTGGTAGTAGGGTGTGGACCACATATTATTGATGTGGTAAGTTTGACAAATATCCTTAACATCCTTATTCTTTAATGATTTTCCATTATCATAAATTATAGTGGAATAAATACCAAAGTGATAGACAATGTGATTCAAGATAAATTTAGAAATTTGCTTTCCAGTGACATAATTAAAGGGCATTTCCTCAGCCCACTTGGTAAAGTACTATGTTTCCATTATAATATTCTTATGGACATCACAATAACCTTTATTTATTTTTATAATGAGGTCTAACCCTCATGTGGAGAATGGTCAAAGTGTAGTGATAGGTTTTAGGGCTTGTGATAGGCTAGGGATAATGTCCCCATATTTTTGACAAGGTATGTATTTCTTAACATATGCACATGAATTAGATTCCATGGGAGGCTAATAATAACCTACTCTTAAAATTTTATTTTCAAATACCATGCCACTCAAATGTTCCCCACATATTTCCTCATGGACTTCCTTAATTACCAAAGTAGATTCCTCATAATTCAAACAACGTAAAAGAGTTTCATCATAGCCTTAGTGGTATAAAGTGTTTCTAAGGATGGTGTAGTGAGATGTAAGTTGGATAAAGTACTTACATTGATTAGGTGATAGGTTAGATCGTATAGTGTTATTATGAAGGTAAGTATAGATGTCAGAGTACCAAGGAGAAGTGGGACCAACCACTTTGTAAACCATTTTTGAATCAAGTGTATCATAAAATAGTATCATTAAGTATTCAACCAAGAACTTATTATGTTTTGTGATTAAATAAATTAGAAAACTAATAGTAGCTATTACATCTGATTCCCTATTATTTATTCTTTACACTCATTCAAATTGGATTGATTCTTTAGTTACTCTTTCACTAGTAGTGAAATATTAGGATACATCTTATGAAGTTTTTGTTTGATTGGTTTGGAATCTATATTACCACAAGGTGATGCATGAATAATTATGTATCAAACCCTAGCATATCCACATAAGACCATGCAAATACATTAGATAATTCATGAATCAAAAGTGTAAATATGTCCCTTTCATCTTGATTAAGTGATATTACAAGTTTAAAAGTTTTAGAATCTTATTATGTGCCAATGTTCACAAGAATAATTTATTCAACAAGGAGATTTGATTTGCATTTATAATTTGAGGGTGGCAAAGGAAGATGAAAATCCTCCTCGAAGCATGTCTGATTGGATGTAAAAGCTAAACTGATATTTGGATGTAAGTTTTATTCTCCAAAGTATGCTTAATCATCTAATTAAATTAAAAACCCTTTCTTGTGATCACCTATTAGAATATTATCCCTTGTTATTAAGAACTCAAAAATAGCCTCATCATTTTGAAAATGATTTATCCAAGGTGTTATGTGCTAGTCCCACTTTATGAGGGAAGGATATGCAATATCAAGTGTAAGAATGGAATTTTCATGAAAGAGGTTGGTGAGGGCAAGGTATTCAAAGTGTCTAAGTTTGAACCTATTTTTATATCTAAAGAATCATCCTCTGACTCACTAAAAGATTCATTTTATAAAAGTGTGAGATGTACATTGTGTGGAATAAATCTTATACCATGGGTATCTTCATTTACTTTTATTGTGATAGGTTCAATGGATTAAAGCTTGCTTAACAGAAGGATGATTTAAATCTTACTCTATAGATGTTTGATTAGAAGCTTTCTCAAATGGTTGGTTAGATGCTTCACTAGTGGAAGCCTTTTCAATATAAATGGAGGTATTTGATGTATCAATCCAACCACCAAGGGGAGGTGTTTGAAATAGAAATTTTAGATGGACATAGTTTTTGGGTGAAGGATAATCCTCAATGGGAGTAAATTTATCATCGATAACTTGTAAATATTTTGATTTTTGTTATTTTCTTTCCAATAGCTTGGAATATTAGAAGGGTTGAGTATCACCTTGTAGATTAACTTCCATACTTTTATGGGAAAATTTCAAACATTGGTATAGGGTAGATGGGATGGAATTCATGGAATATATCCATGGACATCCAGGAGTATGTTATATGGTAGATCAAGATCAAATACATAAATGAGAGTTTATTTAATAATGGACCCCACCATCAAAGTAAGATATATTATGCTTATAGATTGTCACTCATTGTTATCATATGCCTTTATCATAATAATGTTTATTTCCAACATTATTATTAGATATCCTAGGTTATTTATAAGTTGTAATGTAAATAGATTTAGTGTCGAATCATTGTCTATAAAAACCCTTTTCACCTTGTGCCTAGAGATAATAACCTCTATCTACAATGGGAGATTATGATCTTTTCCTAAAATAGAAACATTAAAATGATCAAACGTTACTTGATTATTATTGGAAAAAAAACCTATTAACACTTATAAATGTATAGGATTGATGTCTTTAGGGATGATTTATTCTTGGATAAATTTGTACAAGATATCTTTATATACATGATTTATCTTGAAAAGGTCTAATATTGAAATATTTGTTAGTGTCTTCTCAGTATGGTTGATAATGTTGTAATTGTGTTCAACATTAGATGATGGTGCACTTAAAATAGTAATATTTGCATGCTTTATGGTAATGGTTTACTCTTGTGATGGAAAAGTAATGAAATTGACATGGTTATGCATAAAATCAATGATATTGACTATAGAATCAAAAGCATGACTTGTTTGATTAACATTACTAGATTTTTGTTGTTCTTGTTTCTTTTTTCCTTTTCCTTACTCATTATTGGGGAATGGACCTTGGTATATCCATAATTTTTTGTTTTTATATGGTTTAGATGGTTGATTTTCAATTATTATGCCTCCTCTATCAATGGGGTCTTGAACATAGTGTTTCAGGTGCATACACCTATTAGTAGAATGTCCTTTGATCCTATGGTATTAAAATAATCATCTTCTTTATACCAATTAGTTTTAAGAAAATTTTCATAAAAGGGTTTGGTGTTAGTCCATGTGATCATGTTTGTGTGATCCAAATTTTGAAAAACATTTTCATAAGTGTCACCCAATTGAGTGAATTTACACTTAGGTCTTCCTTATTGAGGTTGTCCAACAAGAATAGTTATATTAATGATTTGTTGAGTATAGGTTTGTATTTGATGTTGAGGGTTTTGATTTTTTTTACATTAGTCACACCATATCCAATAAGGTTCTTATTCTTTGCAAATAATTTTAGTTTTTATGTTGGTTTATAGGAATTATTATTATCTAGTTTAAATATTTTGATCACATCTCTATTAATTAATTTTCTTTCTACTTGATCTCCCTTTTTAATGATTTCATTAAAGGACTTTGGTTAAAGGAGTAATAAATGGTGTCCCAATTTGAAATTTCAATTATTTGTGAATATGTCCACAAGTTTAGTTTTAGGAAATGACCATGTGAAATCACTTTTTATTACTCGCCATCTTTGTAAAATGGAAGCAAATGTTTAGTTGTTGTGTTATTTGGTATTATGAAAATCTAAAGTGTTCAAATTTTTTTTTATGTTATAGGAGAAGTGGTGAACAAATTTCTCATATAACTCCTCAAAAGTTAAAATAGATCCTTTTGGAAGGAGTGAAAACCATTCAAAGGCTTGGCCCCCAAGACTTCATGGGAATAAATGCAACATGTATTTGTTACTATAAGAAATGTTTACACATGCATGATATAATCTAATTAATTGTTCTTTGGGATCCTCTTTAGCTTTGTATTTATCAAATTTTAGGAGTTTGAAGTATTTTGGAAAAGGTGTTGTCATTGTACTTAAATTGTAAAGATATGAACAAATTTACTCAAATTTGAACAATTTTTTCTTAGAAGAAGCACCATCTTGTAAGCCTTAAGCCCTATCCTTTATGTTTTAAAACTCTTGTATAAGATGTGGGGATGACTGGGTCATTTTAATTGGTAGATTATAGAAATTGGATGGTTGACCGATGAATTAGTTTATGTTTTATGAAATATGATTAGGTTATTGATTAAAGTTGTTTGGAGGTTGGCTGTTAAAATTAACATTTTCAGGGTTCAAAAAGGATTGAAAATGGGGTTGTAACTGAGGTTCATTTGGTTTGGATTTGTATTATAACCAAATTTTGTTGCATTTAAATTTGGGCTAGAACCCAAGTTTGTATGATTTGGATTTGGATTGAAACCAAGGTTGAGATTATTTGTAAAGTTTATGTTAAAGTTTGAATTGGTTGGTGGAGGATTATTGTTGAAGTTCATAAGGTTTGGGTTAGTGTTATAACTAAAATTGGATTGATTTAAAAAAAATTGGGTTGGATTATTGTGGATAAATGTTGTAGTTAAACTTAAATGGATTATAATCTAAGTTTGAATTAGAATTTTCTTGGTTTGGTTGAAGTTGATTTTGGTTTGAGTTGTATTGGTTTTGGTTAAGGGTAGAATTAGGATTTGTGCTTGGATTATTGGGGTTAAAGTTGACATTAAATTTAGCATTCTTGGAATTAGTTAGGTTATGGTTTAAATATATGTTAGGATTTGGTTTGGAGTTAAATTAAGAGTTTAAATTACATGGAACCAATCTAAGAGGAATGAGAGAAGCAAACTAATTTGGTAAACCATTATTTAAATTTAGATTATTGGGCATGTGTGAAGCAATGCTCAAGTTAGGATTAGATGATTGGATTGTCAAGATAGAATGAGTATTCAAGATTTGATTCTGATTTTTATTTGAAATGATGGGTGGGACTTGGAGACTCTAATTGGGGTTAACTTGTGAGTTTGAATCATAACCTTATGAATTTGGATGTATATTAAAATTTGGTGTAGTCAAATTTTGATTGGTTAAACTTGAATTAGATTAGATGTTCATGTTCAAGTGTGGGTTGAATTGTTGTATGATTGGTAAAATTCAATTAAGATTTAAGTTTTGATTGGTTGGGTGAATGATTGGTGAGTTTGAAGGTATGTTCAAAATAAAATTAGTTGGATAAACATGTGAAGTTAAAATAAGATTCACATTCATATTAGGGTTACCAAAAGGATTGGTTGGTTGATGAGATTTAAAGTGTATAATCTCTTGGTTACCTTAGGTTGCATGTATATGCAATCAAAATTGCATGATGTACATGAATTAATCCTAGATCAGATAAGATAGAGAACACCTACACTTTTGATTGGGTATACACTTGTTAATCAGGAGCATATCCACTAGACCCAATTTGGAGATCACTTGTATCATTTATCACAACATATCATGCTAAGAAGAGTTTAAAATCTTATAGTCTAACTCAATCACACAATAACCCTAAAATAGTCCTATGATTTAATATTTCAATTATGATAACAAAAAATAAATTAAATTATTCTAATAACAAGAAAGTAAACTAATCTAGTGTGCACCAAATCTTGTGGCACAACGTGGGGGTCAGAACAAAATAAATAAATAACAACTAAACTAAATGTGTATAGGAGACATATACTCAAATCAATATATATAGAATCCTAATACATGGAAGAGAAGAATACATATTTTATTATCTATCTACTCTTACAAATGAGAAATAAAGTTAAGAATACTTACCTTTGAAGATGAACCTGTCGAGCCTCAATCTCTCCCTTGGCAAAGGTGCTTCACAAGAGATTGTTGTGGTTGCAAGGATAACCAAGATAAATCATCTCTAGGCTACATGACCTACCTAAGCATCCAAAAAAATTCTCCACAAGACAAGATCAGATCTTCAAAGAAAGTATTGAACCCTAAATCTTTATTCCTCAATTAGAATGGTCAATAAGCAGATGTTCATTCACACTTCTTCACTTTCTTATTCTCTTCTTATTAAATGGTGGTAAATGACCTTGTATACATAGTGGTAACTTACCTAAAAAATTTAGACATGTTGGCTATACTAGGTCAACTAGGTCAACTTAGTAAATTTTTGAGCTAATGCCTAAAGTTTGTGTTAGGTCAGCCAATATGCTAATAAACCAAAAGAGCTAAAGTGTCTCCAGAAACACTAGGTTGACCAAGTTAACCTAGTGTATTGAATAGGTGAAAAGGATAACAAGGAAAGAAATGAGGGAATAAAACATGATAATGATTAGAATAGATAGGAAAGAGAAGAATAAGCTTAGGTTTTAAGGTTTTTAGGAGACAAGCATATGGATGGCAAGTGTCAAAAGGAACAACAATCTTATGAAGCATTGATGGTCTACCTACTCCTTTCCTAGTGCACCTCTTAAGGCATGTACTCATAGAGATTGAGACTTGATAGGTTATTACAAGATATAAAGTGACATTAATCAATAAAATTTTGAAAATATTATGTGTATACATATGCCCCAGTCGAATCTCATCACGTGTCATGTAAGTGCAACATGGGATGGTGCTTCAAAGATAGAACATGATAACACAAAATGTTGATGCTAATTATGCTATAGTAATAATAAAATAAGATAAAGGAAATGATCAAATTTAAAAACACATAGCTTTAACTTACCTTAATGTTTTAGATAAATAAGAAGATTGAAATAAAGTGAAGGCATCAAATATAAAGCATATTAGGTGAACTTGTAGAAATTAGTGCAAAAATAGTCAATTATCAAAAAAATTGGATGATAGGTATATGATATTGTAAAATGATCTCTACATCATCATGAATCTAATGCATTTTATGGCTTGAAAAATGGATGAATAAAAATAAAGATATGAGCAAAACAAGGAATCTAAAGGAAAATAATTGTAGTAATTAAATTTTGAAAAGTGTTTTTAAATAGGTCCAAAGACAATTCATTTTGTATTTTGATTTGTAAGAGAAGAGAAAGAGATATCTGAGACTAAACAAGGATAGGATGGTGAGGGAATGGCAAGCTAGACGAGGAGGACACCTAGAGGTGGTAGCAGGTGCACTACAGGTATACAACTACGGATCTCAAACTAGTTTTTGAATTTGTATTGAATTAAGTGAATTTTTATAAGAATTGATTTTAAGCATTTATACATGTCAAAATTGAATTAAATTAGATTCTAAGTGTATCAAATAAGAAGATAGGAAATGGGTTAGAAGTAAATAATGAAAAAATGAGAAAAAAACATATTTTTAGCAAAATAGACTAGGTTGGCACACTTAACCTACTAGGTCGACCAGGTCAACCTAGTAGGTTGAATCAGGGTGAAAATCTATGTGGTTGACCTAGTAGGTATAGGTTGACCTAGTGTATTTTGCAAGTTAAGATCTAGTGAAAAAGTGTACAGTTGGTCTGTAAGGGCTAGAATGGAAACTTAACACTAGGGAGAAGAAGACAAGAGGAAAAATAAGAAATTTAGGATAAAATAAGGCAAAAATAGAGAAATTTGGTCAAACTAGGTGGACCAAAGAACCAAAATAAGCATTGAAAAGTGTGTAAGAAGTCGAAAGAGGGATAGAATGGCTTGAAATGACCAAACAAGGGCAAGAAGGACAAAAATAAGATAAAATGAATAAAATTAAATAAATTATGCTTATTTTTTATTAAAAATAGAATGTATAACGAATATATTATGATTATACATGACATGGAAGAACTAATATATCCTTTGTTTTTATTTGATTATAGAGATGACCATAGTTATGGAGGTTGTTGGACATGTCTTAATTATTAGATTTGTTAGATAAGTTGAAAGATGGAAATAGAGCTAGACTGGTAGCCATAAGTCTAGGAGGTATATCAAATATGTGTAGGATCCCCCTTAGTATGGATGTGTTGGTCATGTTCCTTAGTTGTTAGGAATGATTGACCAACACCTTTAGATAGGAGGTAGATGGGGATGTGATAGAGGTGGCTATAACACTACAGGATGTCGATGCCATCCATGGAATGCCCATAGTTGGAGCACCAGTGACTGTAGGGATACCGAATAACATAGAGGAGAGGGGATCCTTAGCCATGTGGGATATAAGCTTAGAGATGATATTATCAAGGTGGAGAGTGAGTATGGATGATATATATATATATATATATATATATATATATATATATATATATAAATATATATATAGACATATATATATATATATATTGTAGATTTTATATCTTTAGAAGGTAGTGATAGGCCTTATGACATAGCGAGTGCTCTGTCATAAGTCAAATGACAAGGTACCACTATACATGCTAGCCTTAAGTTATATGATGTTAGAGGAGGGAGTATTATATGATCTAGGCTCTATCATCTAGCTCTAGCTTATTCATGATCTATTCAAGATATAGGTTAGAGGACATAAGACCATGGGACTGATCATACTACTAATAACATGGATATATGAGAGATTTCCTATGTATCAACCAACTAGGTTTCCCCATGTAGTAGATGATAGGTCACCTTGGGTGAAGATATGGAGGGAGGAATAGGTATCATGGGTCATGACCCTCATGCTATTGCTATAGATAGTAAGACATACTGACATAGTATGGAAACCATATGAGCAACTAACATTTACCTAGGAGAGCTAACACATAATTAGACTAGCACTAGAGAGGAGAGAGGTGATAGGGCACTATACATAGTGGAGAGAGCCACATTTGGTATCATGAGTGTTAAGGTAGATGGGTCTACCCCATTGAATGATATTGACACTTATTATTGAGCAATAGACTCAACATGTGAGAGAGTTATGAGGGAAGAGGGGACTTAGACCATTAATAGTGAGACTGACATTTAGGCCACACCAAGAATGACTATGGACTGGTCAAGCATGATAAGGGTTAGAGTAGGAAGAGGTAGAGATACCACATGTATCACCACTAGCTTCATAAAGAGATGAGCTATGGACATCAAGGACACATAATCAATGGAGGTAAGAGGAGAGATCAAAGACCATCATCATCCTTAGTGAGTTAGTAAAGGATCTATAAGAGAGATAGATGAGAGAGAGACTACTCAGGCATAGGTTGAGATAGATGCAATCCATGACAGTCAAGTTTGATTTAAGGAGATAACCTAAATAAAAATTACTAAGAGGCCACATAAATGGGGATATGGTGATAGGTGATCACATAGATGGTAAGACTATAGGAGTTAAGACACATCTAGATATGAATATGGTTAAGTTATTTCTTAATTTGTTATTTGGTAGATAGATATTATGAGATATGATAGTGATCTAATATCCATCTGGTGTGATTTTTTAAGTCTACCTAAGGATGGGGAGGAGATATGTGGGTCCCTAGTTAGGGGATCACTCCATGACATCTTAGACAAGACTCTATAACAATACAACCCCATGACACTAGAGGAACTGAGTGGATCATATGCCCTAGTTAAGATGATCTGGTTGAGACTAGTGAGAGAGGCTACAAGGTAGATAAGAATGCAAAGAGAGGGATCAACCAATAATAGAGATGGGTACAAGGGAGAGGTTAGCCTGGTAGGTCATAGTTGATGAGAGAGTTACACATCTAGAGATAGTGACACAGATGATGTAGACTTCTACAATGATGTAGACCTAGCTAATGTAGGCACATGCAGTGACCTAAACCAAGTTGGTATAGGCATAGGTATAGATATCATATCTACAGGGATAGGTAAAGGGAATGAGATCTTGGACTACCTCATTATAGTGTACCATTTAGAAGATTCATATTGAGGCCTCAACAAGTAGCATGAATAGGCCATGAGATAGATAGGATGGAGCTCAGCCCTAGTGTTGAGGCTTTGCATATGATTGTATATGTTGTATCAAACTTTTGAGATCTATATGTGATGTATCATTTTGGCTTATTGGTGTTGGTTGTGTATGTTATCTTTATGATGGTTATGTTTGTTTACTATGGTTAAGGATATAGATACTTTAGATATATTTCTTTCTAACACATGTATTTATCTTTGTTTTATATGCTATAGGAAATATATGTGGTGTCGTTTCTTTTCTAGAATTATGGAAAACACGTGCATGGTTAAAAAATAGGAAAAAAAAGACTTCAAAAAAAAAATCAATCAAAGAAATGCACTACACACTAATTGAAGATAAGAAATGTGTAATAACATGAAAAATGACTAAGTATAATAATCCAATAAAATGGCAAACAAAATGGTAAAAAGATATTTGTTTTTAAACCAATGTAAAATATTTTTGTGCCAAATTAAAACAAGTAAAATCATACTAAATATCACATTAGTAAGTATGAAAAACAAAGTAATAAAATGGAGGGTATGTAAAAAGGTTCAAGTGGTAATAAAAATTAAGTCAATCAATTATACTATTTCATGATGGGAATTACCAATGAAAAACAAAAATTGAAAAAACTTGGTCTTAAACTTAGCATACTAATTCAAGATGGGAAGCATGAAAAATTAAATAAATGGTTATAATCTTACATGCATTTGGATAATAAGAAAATAAAAGGTGAAATAAAAATGAATTAATCATAAAACATACTAAATATCAATATGGGAAGTATGTCAAATGACATGTAACCTCATAATCAATCTAATCTTATCTCTTACTTGACACACATAATTTTGATGGTGACTTGTTTATTGTAAAATGTTTGTTTTGTGAGGAGGGTTAAGTCCTATCCATGGTCTTATAATGTAACTCAAAAAAGAAAACCCAAAGGGTTACCAAAATAATATTGGTATGTATAAGGATTAGGAATGGTAAATCAAATATGTGGGTAATATGATGGAAAAGGTGGTAATTTTTTAGGGATGTTGGGTCTTATCCATAGTCTTACAAAGCAACTCACAAATGAAATCCCATGGGGAGTGATCAGTAAGAAATAAAATATTTCCCAAGAGGAAATATGAGTAAAGGGAATGAAAAAGGGAGTGTAAAATGTAAATAATTAGGCATCTTATGAGAATACCTTAGGGGAAAGAGGCATACTAACGACATCAAAAGACACTAAGTGACTAGTGGTCGTTTATGGACAAATGAAACTTATTCCCTATAGACATAAAGCTTTGTATGAAGGTAGATTGTTACAAATAAAAGTAAAATGGACCTACCTCCCCATGACGTGTTCCCCACTTCTCAGGACCCCTTATAGAGTTGTTGATCTACTATGAATATTGGGTACTTGCATGAGAAAATAGGTATCACTAAAAGATTTTTTATTCTCCTCTTCTAATCTGTTAGCCTACCTCACCCCAAAGGACCTTGGCTCTATTGTAAGGCTAATTTTGGAGTTTGATCTTTGACTAGAAGAAGGAGATGTGCTTTGAATCACTTCTTTTAGTATGATTATAATTTTAAGATATTTAATATTTTTTCCTTTTGATATCATTACCTTTTGTTTAAGTGATTTGGATTTGAACTTTCTTTTTAAGGCTTTTTCTTATTCCTCCTCCTTACAGACTTGGAATGACCAACCATGAGAGAGATAGTGATAAACATGAATGAGATAAGGCTTAAGGCTAAAGGAAGCTAAGTAACCCAAGATAAAAGACTGACTAGGAAACTTAGGCTTGGTAATAAACATGTGATCTCAAGTCTCAACCATGTATATGCTTAGTGTGTAGAAAAGGAATAAGGAAAAAGGAGATCCAAAGGTGGATCGATAAAAGGAAATATTAATGAGAAAGACTTTTTGCTAATTGATCACATAGTAAAAGGAGATAATAACCACAGAGAGCAGGGTAGATATAACCAAGTCACCATGATAACTATTTGTGAAAAATATAGATAAGAAAGAAAATAATCATGAAGATACAAGGGAATATTTTTAAGAAAAATTCTAAAGGAAAAGAAAGCAATGATAAGTGAAAGATAGCCATGATAAGGAAAATACAAGTATATGTGAAAACATAAAAACATAAGCTAACTGTAGTATAACAAGAAGGAAAAACATGATGTAAGATAGGAAATAATTTGACACAGTGTCAAATGAAATAATAAAAAATATAAATAAGATTAGAGCACACATCCAATCCAAATATAAATTATAAATCACCATGCATGTGCTCATAAATACTGGTAAATCTATCTACACACATTATCTAAGGCATCAGATAAATATCTATGAAGCTAAATACAAACTACTACCAATGTCTCATCAATATTTGTTAAATATTGGGTAAATACTTCTTTTCTAATATCCTCAACTAAAAAAGTAGGAATACTCATTAGATCATGCTAAGGGAAATTAGGCAAAGGATGGTCATAAAAATGTGTGGGAATGGGATCTATGGGAGATAAAAGAATCACTGATGGAGAAGGATCCATGGGTGATTGAGGGTCCACGGGTGGAGAAGGAACCATAGGTGGAGGGACAAAATTTGGTGAAGGGACCATAGGAGGTGTAGCTATAGGAGAATAAGGTGAATACTTCTTAATATAATTACCTATGGATAGAATTGTAGAAGGTCTAAGAATATCTATAGATGATCCTTAAAATTCTACTGAAGGATACGATAATGATTAGTGTGATGTGTGCCACATTGGTACCATAAAAAATACCTCTCACCATACTTAGGTATATATTTAGTAAGAATCTTTGGAGGAGGTATGGTAGTGTCTATTAATGGGGAAGAAGGATTATAGGTATCAATATATTGTCATAATGGGTAGAAGAGTGATTATCTATCCCATGGAAGCAACAGATATACTTATGAGTATTTTTAGGAGAAACACTCATGATAGAAGGTCTAACAAGTGTGGAAGAAGATAGATATGGATCATCAGCCCATTTATTGGGCATAGGATCCATATTAGGTAAAGGAATCAAATCATCACTAAGATAAGGTGGTGATGGAGAAGGAATGGAGATAGAGATGGATCATCAACCTATTTGGTGGGCATAGGATCCATCTTAGGTAAAGGAATCAAAACATCACTAAGAGAAAGTGGTGATGGAGAGGGAATGGACCTAAGTGTAATATAAATAACACTAGTAGAAGAATCAAGAGTAGGCTTAGTAATAGTAGAAGTAGCAATAATAACTAGTTTTTACATAGGTTGCACTATGGGAGGGGTGAGATCAATAGAATTTATGAGTGTTGTACTAACCTCAGGAGTGAACCAATGATGGAATTCGTGGAACCTAGTAAAATGGTAAGGTATGGTCATAACACAATCCATGAGCATAGTCCTATGGGGATCCTATAAAATTGGAGGTGTCAACACCATCTTTACTTTTTGCTAAAGAGTAAAAATGCAAGAATCAATAACTATAAATGTTAGAACATGAGAACATGCACAAAAAGACTCAAGTAAAGAAGAATTATAATGCACAATCTCAATATCACAAGCTTGGATAAGATCACCTAATAAAGGATCATCTAAATAATAGCCATCATCATAATCTGGTGTATGAAGATCAATGACACAAGTTGGAATAACTTTGTCATCAGAAGAAGCATGGTGAATAGAATGTCAAGTCTTGGATAAGACTATGGGAATGTCATCACAAGGACGTTTTAAAGAATGAGGTTGTAAGTAAGTAGGAATTTATGAGATGAAATGAGGTGTGAGATCATAATTTTTCATCTTTAAGTTAATCTCATTGGGCTCATCATCATTAGAGTCTAAATGTTGGGAGGAATATTACTAATGATCTCAGGATGGCCATTATAACCTCTGGTTGAGTTGATAGGAAAATTTAAACATTGTGACTCACATAATGGAATGTTAGGTAAGGGCTCAAGAGTAGGAATCTTGAAAACAACATGATCTTGGAATTGTTCAAAATTCCAAGGGTTAGTATCTCCTTGAATCATGTAAATGGCTCCATTATGAGGGAATTTAATGCATTGGCCGATGGAAGAAGTAATAGCTCGCATACGATAAGTCCATAGTCTAAAAAGTAAGATGTTATAAGAAAGGTGAAATTTTAAGATCATCACCTTTACATGAATGGTGATAGGTGGGACTATAATGGGAATCCAAACACACCCAAGATGAGGTATTTGCCTTTTATCATATCTTTGGTAGGTGCTACATATAGACTAAAAATTACATTCTGAATATCCAAGGGTTTCAATGAAATCAAGAGAAGCAACATAAGTGTCAGAACCCTCATCAATAAATGTTCATTTAACTTGGATATTGCCTATTTGGATGCTAATAAAGAAGGGATGATCATTTGCATGAAGCAAATTCTTTTTGGGAATCATAGATGTAAGGGTAAGTTTCAAAGAAAGAGAAGTGTCGATAGTTTCATCAACATCGATGGACATATCTTCACATTGTTGTAAGATACTATCCTTAGAACTAGAGAAGGCTACCTCCTATCCTACTAAATGAGGATGAGGGGCATTCATCTCAAACAATATTTGCATAATATTTTTTTAATGATGGGGAGAAGTCCTCATAAGCTCAAGAAATGGAATTTGAGATGGGAGATTAGTGAGCTTTGTAATGGGATACCACTCATCATAATCCATGAGAGGATTGTTAGATATAGGTGTGTAATGATTAATGAGGTCTTTAGAAGGAAGATTCAAAAAGCATTTAAATTTGTGTTGATAAGAATGAGAAGGTTTATAAGAATGTTGTAAATCATTTGGTGATGAAGAAGTAGTTGGTTTAGATTGATCTTGAGAATTAGAAGTGTTAATAGAAGGTTGATTATTATTGGAATATTGAATATCATTGGTATTAAAAGATGATAGAAGAATGGTATAAATAGAATGGGATATGTTATCTAAGGAATAATCATAAATTGGACCATCATTAAAGGTTATAAGATATTCTTTCCCCAACTCATTAAAATGATTTGGAGAAGAATCTTGGATAACATGGTATGTCTTAGAAGGAGGCAGGGTGTCGATAGGTTGAGAATCAATGAAATCCACCACCCTTCACATATTAGTCATGCTAACCACTTTCTCTTCAAATTCTGGTTTGGTAAGACTTTCTACATTATTGGTGGAAGGAGTGGGCTTGTATTTATTTTCTTAAATAGGTTTATGATTAGGTAAAGGATCTTTATAGGTAGCTAAATGAGCATTTCCTTGATTCAAGGATTAAGCTTTATCATGATTTTTGTATTTCTTGAAAGAAATATCATAAGCTTGTTGATGCTTTTGAATGATAGAATCATGATCAAAATTAGGTCCAAGAAGAAAGTCCATAGCTAAATTATGAAGTTTTCTACAGGTGTCATGAGAGTGACCCAAACTAGCATGAAACCAACAAAACTTGCTAGGATCATACCAAGTTTTCATAGGATGACTAGGATCAATCTCTCAAGGAAGAGGCCTAGGTAGACACTTAAGAAATTCAACTATAGAAAGAGGTTTATGAACATTAATGTTATTTGTTAAAGAGAAATTAGGATTAGTATATTTTTGAAAAGAAGTTGGTTTTGAAGAAGGGTTAAGAATGACATCTTGAACATTGTGAATGGTATCATATGAATCAGTAACACCATCATTGGTAATATTTTAGTTTTTCTTTTTAAGTAATAGATGAGGACCCACAGAAGGTTGGGGTGGATCAAATTGACACATAAGGAAATTTTATTATTTGGCTTGGTCAATAGCCTCCTCCAAGGTATGTAAAGAGAGGGTACAAGCTCGATATTGTAATTAGGATAAAAAGCATTGGTAAAGAGATTATCATCGGCCATGTTATGTTTACATTTATTTGACAAAGTCTTCCATTATTTAACAAAGGCTTGGGTAGTTTCATTTTTATTTTGTTTTTAGTTGATGAAATGGGCCAAAGTGTTTTCAAGAATATCACTAATTTAGAATTCTTTTACTAAAGTATTCACTAAATCCTTCAAACTAGTAATGAAATGAGATCTATGTTGATTATACCAATCCAAGGAATCATCAGTGAGGGTTTTGGTAAGGAACTTGGTAGCATCAAAGGTGTTTAATTTGACCCAATATTTATAAATATTTCCAAATGATTTAAGATGAAGGATAGGATCAATTGATCCATTATAATAAATTGTAGGTGTTATGCCTCTAATATCAATGTTAGCAATTTAAGTAGTAAGAGGTTCATTTTGTAGATTCTTGATGACTTTGTTTACTAATAGAGGTTGAGGAATAATATTTCCTTGACAATATCAAAGAGGGGGAGGAGTAACACTTTATTTATGTGTACCCAAATTCATTAGTTGAGGATTGGATTGAAGATTAATAAGGTGGTTTTGTATTCACATCATTTGATTCATATTATGATCTTGGAATGTGTTCATTTTATTAAGAGTTTATAATAATAGTTGATGAGTTTTATTAGTGTTATTACAAGAATTAGTATTGGTGTTTATGTTGGTATTATTGGTTTGGGTATCACTATTAGTGTTGAAATGAGTTTGAGAAGAGCTATGAGAATTTGAGGCACTAGTGGCAAAAAAAAATTGTGAAGCAAAAGATGGACTAGTAAATGGTTGAGAGGAAGAAACACTAGAAGTGCCTTGGGTAGCATACAATTAACTAGTGGAAGGATTAAGGATAGTGGATATTATTATAATCCCACTAGATGTACAAATAACCATGTTAGTTGAGATATTAGGCATGAAGGTAGAAGAAGTTAAAGAAGAGGATGTCATGGAATAAAAAGGAGTCAAGATTAAAGGAAGAGGTTTAGAAGCAAAGAAATTAGTACCCCCAAATTCAGTTGAGAAAGTGGAAGTAGAAGAATGAGATTCTTTGAATTTATGGATAATCATGAGGTTATAGATGGTGGAAGGATCTTTCCCTCTATATTGAGGGAATTATGTGATAAACAAAAGCATTTCAGGGGTATACTCTAACTCAAGTTGATCATCTAAGAGAAGAGGAGGGTTTTTTTGCAAAGAGGTATGAGGATTCCCATAGTTTATTGTATGGATTGAAATACGAACATTACTAGCATTTTTGAAAGGAACCCTACTTTTTCTATGAGACATCCTATTGGCATTGGTAAATTCTATTATGTTTATTGACTAAAATTTAGTATTGTCACCAAACAAAAAGTTCATGATGAAAGGGGAAAGAAGCAAGATGAGAAATCAAATAAAACAAAAAATGACTAACATAGAATGAGGTTGACTTGGTCAACATAATACAAAAATAGGGATTAAGAAATTGTACAGGGTTTACATGATCAACCTATTATAGAGAATAGAGACAAGTAAAAAAGGGTAAAAAACCTATAAATAGTGTTATGTCAACCAGGTCAACCTAGTGTAGTATATAGAGGCTAAAAAATGTGTTAGGTCAACCAATTCGACCTAGTACAATGAATAAGAAGAAAAATAAATAACTAATTGACAAGTTTGTGAAATGAAACAAGATAGTTTGTAGTTGATCTAAGAAAGCAAATGCTAAAAGTAATCAAACAATCAATTGAATTGATGCTCACCAATCTAATTGATGCACACAAATCAAAACCTTACACCAATGCTGACTAATGTAAGTTCTTACACACATAATTGAGCAAAGAGAAAGAAAACAACTTGAAAGTAAAAATAGTTAATTGGTCAACCTAAAATTTTAATTAGATTATTAAGAATAATTTTAAATGATAGAGAGTTGGTTGCAATTAAGGTACTAGATAACAATCTATGAATGGTTTTAGGTGAGTTTAGGATGAAAGGGACTATAGTAGAAATGATCCATGCTTGGTATTGGGGCCTACCCCCTCACTTTACACATTATAGTGATAAGGGTGTCAGGTGCATAGCCAAAATATACCATTAACCATGCTTTATACTTGACCATAGCATTAAGTCAGCTTTCCCCTTGGTGATGAAATCCAAGTAGGTTGGCCTAGGTAGTCAAATGTTAAAATGATTGTTGATGTTATGTGATTTATCCATGTGTGCATAAAATAGAAATAGTGAAACTAAGTTGTTAATTAAAAATCTCCTAATTAGACTATGTGAACTATTCTAAGTATGCAAAAAATTGAAAGGAAAGATGTGATTATCATACAAGGTGAATTCTAAATTTAAAACAAGGTATAGTGAGAACATTATATGCATGACATATAAAATTAGGTTAATAGGGTAAAGTTAGTACTACTAAAGATAGGGTATAGAAAACCTCTAGGTTGACCTAGTTATTTTAGATAACACATAGAACTAGGTCAACTAGGTCAATCTAGTTGGTTGTGCAAAGTAAATTTTGAAGATTGTAAACTTGAAATAAAAGATATAAAGAATAGAATACTGAACTTGATTATTCATAGATGGAAAAGAAGAATATTGCTAATCTATAACCTTAGATAAAACTATCAAAATCTTGCTCAACCAAGCAATATAGAAACCTAGTATAGAAGCTAAAAAAATGTTGAAAATACATTAGGTCAACTAGGTCAACCTAGTTGACTAAACTAGAAGCCTAAAAATGTACTAGGTCAAGATGGTCAACTTAGTACACTAATCTAGAAATATAGAAAATTAGAACCTGTACTAGGTAGAGTTGATCGATCAAGATATACAAGAATCTACTAAAATGTGGATAAAAAAGTACTAGGTTGACCTAGTCAACCTAATAGGCTGAACTAGAAGTCTAAAAAGTGTTAAAAACTTATAGTAGGTTGAGATAATTGATCTAGTTGCTTGTTATTGTGCATAGAGAAAAATAACTAGGTCAATAGAATCAAACTAGTGTGTCAAAATATATGATATAAATGATGACAAAAAGAATAAAATAAATGAAGTAAAATTGAAATAAATCCTATAAGGGTTATTTTCACATTGGATTTACCAAAATGTATGCAATTGGAATTGCATGATATACATGAATTAATCTTGTATCGGATAAGATAGAGCACACGTATACTTTAGATTGGGTATACACTTGTTAAGTAAGAGCATGACCAATATGGGTATCCACTAGACCCTATCAGGGGATCACTTGTACCACTTGTCACAACATATCATGCTAGGAAGGGTTTCAAATCCTACAATCTAACATTATCACATAATAACCCTAAAATAGTCCTATGATTTGATATTTTACTTATGCTAGCAAATAAAAAATTAAACTATTATAATAATAAGAAAAGTAAACTAATATAGTGCACACCAAATCTTGTGGCACAAATGGGGGTTAGAACAAAACAAATAAATAATAACTAAACTAAATGTGTATAGGAGATGTATACTCAAGTCAATGTATATATAATCCTAATAAATGGAAAATAAGAATATGTACTACATTATCTATCTATACTTACAAAGGAAAAATAAAGTTAGGAATACTTACCTTTGAAGATGAACCTATCGAGCTTCAATCTCTCCCTTGGCTAAGGTTATTTGTAATAGATTATTATGGATGTAAGGATAACCAAGATAAATTAGATCTAGGCTAAATGACCTACCTAAGCATTCAAAATACTTCTCCACAAGACAAGATCAAAGATCCAAAGAAAGTATTAAACCCTAAAGCTTTATTCCTCAAGTATAAGGGTTAATAAGTAGATGTTCATTCACACTTATTCACTTTCTTATTTTCTTCTTATCAAATGGTGGTAAATGACCTTGTATATATAATGGTAACTTTCCTAAAAAAATTGGACATGTCGGCTATACTATGTTGACTGGGTTGACCTAGTACATTTTTGGACTAATACCTAAAGCCTATGCTAAGTCAGCTAGTATGCTAGTAAACCAAAAGAGCTAAAGTGTCTCTAGAATACAATAGGATGACAAAATTGACATAGTGTATTGAATAGGTTAAAAATATAATAAGGTAATAAATTTATTGATAATGATTGGAATGGATAGGAAAGAGAAGAATAAGCTTAGCATTCAAGGTTTTTAGGAGACTAGAGTGTGGATGGAAAGTGGCAAAAGGAACAACAATCTTATGAATCACCGATGGTCTTCCCACCATTTTCTCAGTGCACCTCTTAAGACATGAACTCAGAGAGATTGAGACTTGACAGGTTCTTTCAAGTTACAAAGTGTCAGTAATAAATAAAAGTTTGAAAATATTATGTGTATACAACATAAATTTTCATGGAGAATCCATGTCTTATTTATGATGATTCCTCATATAAGATAGATTTTCATATTCTTTGAGAGACTTGGGGAATTGTTTGTGAGGTTGTTACAATTGTATTTATACCCTATACATAACCTTGACAGGTAGATTGATTAAGATACGAGTGTGAAGGTCCTTTGCTTGAAATCAAGTATTTCAAGTTTTACACATCAAAGTTATGCAAGAATTTTACTTCAAATCCCAAGGCTTTAATCAAGACTTTATTATTTTTTTACATGATATATTTATGAAAGGAGGGTAGAGGTTAGATATATTTTGGGCAATTCTCATCTGTGTAAGCCTTTCTTTCTTCTTCTTGTTCAGTGATCTTATGTATTTCCACATGATGCTTTTGGCTCATGAATTGAAAGGGATCATTTTTGAATGGATTAGCCCTTGCATTTGGGTTTTAAATAATGGCCATTTGCCTAGTGATAGGTTACATGACTAGGTTAAAATAAAATTACTTAGATAAATGGATGATTTAAACAAAAAACACTAACCAAAGTGACTGAATTTTTTTTATTTTAAACTAATTACTTCATGTTTTTTCAAAAAGTTTTATTTTGGAATGTATTGATAGATTTAAAAACTCAAAATATTTTTATTTACAAGTAAGGATATTGAATCATGTGGAAAACACAAGGAAACAATAAACAAGTTCCTACTTTAAACAGTCAAATAATTACATAAAAAAGTGAAAAACTAGGATAAAGGTTGTGAACAATGTTTGGGCCTTTTGATGACATGTGCTCATCTATGCTCTTAGTCATGGCCTAATATTTCAAGGTATTAACCATGAAGGATCCTATCATTCTCATGTCCCACTGAGTCTAGTTTTGAGGGTGTGTGGAAGGTATCTTCTCAGTGCTAACCACTAATCAATGCACTAAAGTGAAATGACAAATAAGGTTTTCCTAGAATTAAGGTTTAAATAATATTACCTAAGGGGAGTCATTCGATATACCTTTTGATATGTTGAGGCTTGATTTCATGGAAGAAATAAATAAGAAGATGCATATAATTTGGTCATGTCCAAAATTTTCCAACATAGTCGTAAGGGTTTCCATGTGTTGACAATCAATAATATCTTATTTTGAGGCAACTATTAAAACCCTGGGTATTGAAGCATCGAATACCCTCAAGTCATGGTATGATTAAAACACACACTAATTAAGAAATTTAAATATTTGTATATCAATTTATATACCTCATAGTTACTTGGGTTTTGAATTACTATGTGGTGGTGAAATCCATAGTCAATAGATCCCCTTAGATAAAGAAATAAAAAATTAGTGTTTATTTTTTATTTCTAAGATTATCACCAATGTGATGCCAAGGAAAGAGCATATGAAAAATAAATTGGGTAACACAAAAGAGTTATGAATTTTTGGAATAAAATTAAATGAGAGGTGGGGTGATTAATTCTTTTAAAAAATCTTTTATTCAATTTACCTTAAGCAACCCTGAACATTTAAGTAAACATATACATCTAACAAGCATATACACTTATTCACATAAGCATGAAACACAAGAAAACATCATATATGTGGGAAAACCTCAAGGTTAATAAAACCCATATATATCTACAAATTTACCATAGTGTTATAATATAAAAACAAAATTTAGTGAATCACCAACTTCACATGGAGCACCAACCCCAACTAGCTAAGAACCAACTCAGCTAGGCTTTAGCAATCACCAACTTGCAAGGAGGCACCAACCACCTAGATGACTCAACACCAACTTATATACCTAATTTATTTCACATTAAAAACACATTATTTCTCAACCAAATAATTATGACCACATATTTATCTCTTCATACTCTTATCCTTCTCAAATTATCTTATAGGTCTCTTCGCTCAATTAGGTCTCTTCAAGACTGATTGGGTCATATGACCTTGATCCTCATATTAATAACCTATGTAAAATATTAATAAAAGTTTATAAAAACTCTTTATATGGTCTGAAATACCTTATTATACTTACCAATTTACTATTTTATTTGGTTTTCCTCTACACACATAAATAGGCCCAAAACTGTCTTGTATATATACAAGCCTCTTGCTCATATTGCCACTTAGCTAGCCAAACACCCTTAAAAACTTATTTAATCCATGAAATATATATTATTACATCTCATAAACATTAATAAAATTTAATTTTAGTCCCTTTTCATCTAACACATCTCCATTAGGCCTTATTTCATCTTTAGGTCTTATGGAGACCTAATCTCATTAGGTCTACTTTAGGACACGTTACACTTTGCCTTCCTTGGAAGAATTTAAAACTCCACACATGGAAGTAAAATATAATATAACAATAAAATATACCTATAATAATCTCATATAGTCTCCATAACACCTTTTATATCCAACCACCACTTGAAGCACACCATTTATACTATTCATAATCAGGCCTTTTCATACACAGAAAGTCTATCTTGAACTACTGAAGATTAAACATAAATTAGATAAAAAAATATGGAAATAAATAAAATATAAATAAAATTAATTACATTATTTTAATCACCATATTATATATACTTCATAACTCACGGAAAAAAGACTCAACTTCTTCTCTGTAAATAGCCCACTCACAACTGCCAAAACACTCCCAAACCTAGTCATGAATAACTTGATATTAAACACATAAAATAAAACTTAACATGAACAATAATAATTTTAAAATATCATTTTACATATATATACCACTATAAAATACAATAATCACATGATATAGTGTCAAATATTGGTCTTATAGACCAATCTTTTGACCTCAGTACACACAATCAGGATAGAACTAGTCAAGTCATTTTAGCTTCAATATTTTTGGATCTTATAATAACTTCCAAGATTTAAAAAAAAATTATAATAAATTTAAATTCATGAAAAAAAAATATGAATTATATACATCAACTCATGGTATAAAGCCTCAAACTCATCACTTCAACTTGATTACCCAGAACTATCAATTTACCTTAAAGCATAGTCATGGTGACAATGAATTTTAACACCTATGTCACCACTTATAAAGAATTATTATGAAATTATATGATCATAATATGGTATAATGGAAACTATTGGTCTTATAGACCAATTTGTTGACCTTACCACACATAAACCTCACTGAGTCAGATAAGTCAATTTGTGAGAAAAAATTTCACTATAACCACTAACCTAAAAAACATATACCAAACATGAAAATGTCTTAAAAATACTTTAAAACATCTCCATGATCTTTGTTTACTCACTATTCCATTATAACACATCCCTAACCATCTTCTCACTACTGCTTGGATTTCTCACTATTTCCACCATTAGGCCTTTTAACGACTAGCTAACTTGAATGATTGGTTTAGCACACTTTAGGAATATATTATATCCAAAAACCTTCACATAAATGAAACATGAGTCTCAATATTCATCCTCCATTAATTTACAAACTTTGACTTGGTCAACTTTAAATGCTACAATAAATTTTTGATAAATGTACACTTTCCTATAAATTTGCTCACACACCTGAGAACTCAATCACACTTAGAGGTGATTGGGAGAGTTTAATACAACCTAACATATATTTACTAATCATGCCAATCCATTATGAGCAATTTTGAATTATATATTCAACATCATGTCCTCATTATGGTTCTAAGAGGGTTTAAACACACTTCTACTATTAGAGAATGATCATAAATCATAGCCCCTCAATTCAAAAAATAATTCCTATAATTTTTATCTATTTCCCTTTCCCACCTAAAATTAATAGCTTAGGTTCCCATGCAGAGGTTTGATGAGCTAATGAGCACAAAAATATCCTTCTTGGGTTTGCATGCCTTTAATTTGTGTATTTAAGAGACCTTAAAACCACTTTTCATGCCTTTTCTTGAAGACCATGACCTACAGATATATGAACATGATTTAAAAAGCATATAATACCTTTGTACATGCTCTCATACTCACACTTTCCTTAGAAGTTGATCCTGATACCTCATTAGGCCAACCTCTCTCTTTGCTCTCTAGACCTTGAACTATAAATCTCATTAGGCCTTAAAACTCACCTTCATGATTCTTTCCATGTGCTCTCCACCTCACTCACATACTAAATAAACCTATCTCATGGTTACATAGTTTCATACACCCTTCATATGCCTTGACAAAAGATCATGATGCCTCATTAGGCTAGGTAGGTTCTAGATGTAGTATAGTTATAGACTTGATATATAGGTCCTACCCCTTTAGGATCACCCTGTAACTCTCATGAGTGATCTAATGTTCCACATACATGATCAAGAAACCTCATACCAATACTCATGCCTATGTGTACTCATATCACCTATCCATCATACTCATACCTTCTCACAAAGTCTTTTCATGATATGACTAGTGTCATGACTAGGCTTATTAAGCACTTGAAGCTTGACAACTATCCTTAAAAAACTTATGAAATTATCTAAACTTCACTTACATGATCACACAATGCCAAATAACCTCTTAAAATATTGTGATTACTCACTTCACCAAACTTCACTATACACACCTTCTCACGGGATCTAGATTTAGCTTCTCAAGACATCTTGTACTCAAGAACTAGTATTCAAACATGCTTACCTCAATGTTATAAAACAAGAACACTCTTGAAGTATCAATCTCATAATTTTGTAATGATATCTCATGACCTCATGTAGACCTATTGCCTTGTCATTAAATTTGACATCAACTAATAGAATAATCATTGGGTTACCTTCAAATTCTCTCTTGTCACATGGCTTCATTTTCACATCAATATCACAATATCATACCTCAAATACCACTCACCATGCATCTTCACTATTTTCACCTTGACATCAATGACAAAACTTCTCAACAAACTCCACATTTGTCATTGATGGTAAAACATTCTTCAATCTGATCACTCTCATCTCCCCCATACTAGTCAATCTTCCCTATTGAACTTTTTCCCCCTTTGACATTGATGGCAAAGGATCATACATATTATAAATTTTGGAACCACTCATTCTCCTTCTTTGGAAACTATACTTAGAAACTCTTATATGTTTGTTAATAACTACACTTAGAGGTTATGAATAATTTGAATAACCTCCCCTCAAACCAAGCACCCACCATGCTTCTGCTAAAAGAATAGTGTATCCATGAAGCCTCATAAAGTCACTCATTTTATAGGGATCTAAAACAACACAAACTTAGGAGATTCTAAAATCTCCATGCTCTCACGAGACTGAATATCTTTCAAGATCCTTTTAGTCTTGATTATTTTATTTGGCTTGACCTTTTCATCATCTATGTGGTCAAAAATTTGAGCTGATAATGAACATTCCTAATTTGATTTCACATATGAAGTATGTTCTACCATAGTAAATAGTCCATTTGAGATTATAAACTGATTATAACTCACCTTTACTATCTTTTTTTTCCATTTATTCAATTTATTTCTCTCTTACACTCTAGGGGTTTCAAACATCTAGTTTTGAATTGATGGCCTTCTACCTATATTAGCATAGAATCTTGAAATGTATCCCACATTATTACATCTATAGTAAACAACCTTATACATACCTATTAACTGATTATTCCTTTCATAATCCCAAGCATATTCATTCTTAGAGGATATTCTACACTCTCTTGCTCTATGACCAAATTGATTGCATGCATAGCAGTAACCATTAAATGAATTAGCATACCTCATAGCATTAGTCTATTTGATTAGTCTCTTCATGTTGACCTTCTCCTTGAATTGAGTTTCCTCCTTTTGATCTTCTTTGAAACTAAGTCTTGTCTTATCACTTACATACTTTTGACTACTCAGGATGTTATTTAGAGAATCATTACTCTTTTAAAACTTAATGAAAGTATTCAACTTATTATATTCTTGATACAACTCAGATTTCAAGGATTTTATTTTAGTTCCATACCTAGTGAATTCTTCCTCTCTAGTTTTTAATCTAGCAGTGACTATCTCCAATTGTGATTCAATCTTATTGATGATCTCATCATGTTCATTATATGTGTTAATCAATCTCTCCTCAAAAAAATCAATCTACTCCTCATAGTTATTAACTAATGATCTTAATTTTTGACTCTTTTTTCTTTAAAACTTAAAATCCTCTGGAGTACTCACCAATTCTACCTCAAGGTTCACTTCAACCTCTTCTTCATATGATTCTTCATCATCCATAAGGCACTTCCCATTTGATCAATAAACATTGTCTAATTATATATCCATGAATAAGGTTTTATTATGATCATGTTCATTTTCATTACTATCATCATCATTATCAGATGAACTTATGTCACTTACATTAGATGATTTCTTATCTTCTTTGGTATAAAAACTTATCTAATTCTTCAATGACCCTTTCTGACCTTCATACCTCCTAAAATATTTCTTATTTTTGTTAGGCCTATAGACCTTAGAATCATCTCCATGATGTTCATCATGTTATTCATCATGCTTAGTATCATCCTTGTTAGGACACTTAGATTCAAAGTGACCAATCTTACCATAGTTGAAACATTTGAAAGGCAAATTATCTTTGTACTTACCAGATCTAAACCTCAATTTACTAGAAAACATGGCTATCAATTCATCATCATCAAAATTTGAACATACCTCACCCTTTACCTTATTTGATTTTGACTTCTTCTCAGCTTTGAAAACTACTTCCTTCTTGAGAGGTCTTCCTTAATTTATTCTCATATCATAAGTATTTAAGATGCCATGAAGCCCATCCATTTCTAACTTGTCGTAATCTTGCATATTTTCTACTGTAAACATCTTAGAATAAAATTTAGGAGTTATTGATCTCAATATCCTTTTAAAAACTATAAACTCTTTCATTTCTTCTCCTAATCTTCTAATGACATTGATAAATTCAACAACCTTCAATGGGTAACATGAAATTGTTTCATCTTCATTCATCTTTAGAATTTCAAATTATCTCTAGTGGGTCTACAACTTAGCCATCTTCACCTTGGTTTCTCCTTCATATATAGTCTTAAATGTGTCATATATCACCTTGGTTGACTCATAGTGTATCACCTTCACAAACTCTACCTATGATAGGCCACATAAAATGGCATTCATTTATTTGGAATTACTCTCACTTTCCTTCTTCCCTGTTGTAATAGTTAGTGGTGTAAGTGGTGGAGTGTATCCATCCAAAACTAAATACCATATTTCATGGCCCATTATAATTATATATTTACTAATTTTAATGCTCCAAAATACACAATTATTCCCATTGAATAATAGATACTTACTAGTAGATAAACCACCTTGATCTTACTAACTAGCCATCCTTGCTTCTAGGATCTCCTTTAGACTATTAGGCCTACTTCAAAGGACATAGTATGATACCAAATGTTGGAATAAAAATTATTGAGAAGGTGGTGAATCATTATTTTAAAAAACCTTTTATTCAATTTCCCTTAAGCAATCATCAACCTTTAGGCAAACATATACATCTATCAAGCATATACATGTATTCACAAAAGCATAAAACATAAGAACACATCATAGATGTGGGAAACCCTAAAGAGGAATAAAATCCATTGATATATAAAAATGTAATAAATTATTATAAGACGAAAACCAAATTAATTGAATCACCAACTTCACATGGATCACCAACCCTAACTAGCTAAGTACCAACTTAGCTAGGCTTTAGCAAGCATGAATTTGTAAGGAGGCACCAACCCCCTAGATGACTCAACATCAATTTAGACACCTAATTAATTTGATCACTTTTATAATTCCTTATTTATCAAATAATTTATGATGACCACTTATTCATCTTTTCATATTTTTATCCCTCTCAGACTGTCTTTTAGGCCACTTTGCTTAATTAGGTCTCTTCAAGACTAATTAGGTCATCTAACCTTGATCCTCATATGTAGAATCTCTATAAAATATTCATAAAAGTTTTATACACTCTTAAAATAGTCTAAAATAATTTATTATTCTTACCAATGTACTATTTCATTTTCTTCTCCTCTACACACATAAATAGGCCTAAAACTGTCGTGTATATATACAAGCCTCTTTGCCACTTAGTTATCCAAACACACTTAACCTCTTAGGTTATACATGGAATAAATATTAAGACATATCTTAAACATTAATAAAATTTTATTTGAATCCCTTTAGGTTTTGCACATCTCCATTAGGCCTTATTTCATCTTTAGGTCTCATGGAGACATAATCCTATTAGGTTTACTTTAGGACACATTACACTTTTCCTTCCTTAGAAGACTTTTAAACTCCACACATGATAGTAAAATATCATATAATAATAAAATATACTTATAATAATATCATATAGGCTAAATAACACCTTTTAGGTCTAACCACCACTTGAAGCACACCATTTGTATTGTTCACAAATAGGTCTTCTCATACATAGAAAGTCTATCTTGAACTACTAAAGATTAAACACAAATTATATTTAAAAAATATGGAAATAAATCACATAAATATAAAATTAAATACCTTATGGTCATAACCATATGATTTATACTTCACAACTCAAAAAAAAAAGACTCGACTTCTTCTCGACAAATAGCCCACTCCTAACTACTAGAACACTCCAAAACCTAGTCATGAACAACTTGGTCTTAAAAACCTAAAATAACACTTACCATGCCATTTATACTTTAAAAATATAATTTTAAATCTATATACCACTCTCAAATACAAAAATCACAAGTTTTAATGTCAAATATTTCTCTTACAAACCAATCTTTTGACCTTAGTACACATAGTCAGACCAGAACTAGTAATGTCATTTTGGCCTCAACATTTCTACCTCTTATAATGAATTAAAAAAATTAAAAAATAATTATTAACACTTTAAATTCATAAAAAAAACACCATATTAAATATATACATAAAATCATGGCATATTGCATCAAACTCAACACTGTAACTTGCTTATCAAGAACTGCCAATTTACCTTAAAGCATAGTTATGGTGACAATGACCTTTAACACCTATATGACCACTTTAAAAGAATTATTATTCAATTATATTATCATATTACATATACCATAATAAATTATAATCATCATATGGTATAGTGGCAACTATTGGTCTTACAAACCAATTTATTGACTTTACCACACATAGACCTCACTGAGTCAAACAAGTCAACTTGTGAGCAACCTTTTCTATAAAAAATAACCTAAAAATCATATAACAAGAATAAAATGTCTTTAAAATAATTAAAAAAATATACATGCACTTTATTTCATCACTATTCCATGATACCACATCCTTAATCATCTTCTCACTGTTGCCTGGATTTCACACTATTTCCACCATTGGGCTTATTGGCAACTAGCTAACTTGGATGACTATTTTAGACCACTATAGGGATATATTATATCCAAAAACCTTAATTTATATGAAAAATGAGTCTCAATATTCATCCTCTATTAATTTTCAAACTTTAACTTGGTCAACTCTGACTCTTATAGTAAACCTCCGAGAAATGTGCACTTTCCTATAGGATCTACTCACACAAATGATAACTCAATCACACTTAGAGGTGCCTGGAAGAGTTTAAAAAAACTTCCAATATCTTTCCTAATAATACCAATAAATTATAGGTACTTTTGAATCATATTTTGAATATCATGTCAATATTATGTTTCTAAGAGGGTTTAAACACACTTTCACTATTAGCGAATGTTCATAAAGCATAGCCCCTCAATTCAAAAACTAATTCCTAAAATTTTTATATATTACCCTTCATAACATACCATGAATATATTAGGTTATCATTAATATTTTTGAGAAGATGATGAGCACAATAAATTCCTTTTTGGGTTTGAATGCCTTTAATATGTATACTTGAGAGACCTCAAAACCACTTTTCATGCCTTTTCTTGCAAACCATGACCTAACTTTTTTTTAATTATTAAAAAAAATATAATACCTATGTAAATTCTCACATACTCATAATTTCCTTGCAAATGTATCAGATACCTCATTAGGCCAACCTCTCTCTTTTTGCTCTCTAGACCTTGACCTACAAATCACATTAGGCTTTGAAACTGAACTTATTTATTATTTCCATGTACTCTCCACCTCACTCACATTAAAAATTAAACTATATCATACTTAAATAATTTAATAAACCCTTCATATTTCTTTATAATATATCATGATACCTCATTAGGCCAGGTAGGGTCTAGAAGTGGTCTAGTTGCAAACTTGATCTATAGGTCCTACCCCTATAGGATTACCCTAATACTCTCGTGATTGATACAATGCACCAAAAATAGTATAAATTGATCTCATACCAATAATCATGCTTATGTTCACTCATCTCACCTATCCATCATACTCATACCTTCTCACAAGGTCTCTTCATATTATGGACTAGTGTCATGACTAGGCTTCTTAAGCACTTGAAACTTGAAAACTATCCTTGAAACACTTATGAAAGTATGTACACTTAATTTAAATGATAAAAAAAAAATCCAAAAAACCTCTCACAATCTTTTAATTACTCACTTTACCAAACTTCACTGCGCACACCTTCTCATAGGGTCTAGATTAGGCTTCTCAAGACATCTTGTGTAACAGCTCCATTGGGATCTAACTAGAAATACATTAAAAAAAATTAATAGACACATATGAAAAATTAGACTATATCTTAATAATCTAACATATATAATAAAATTATTCACATGTAATCATGATAAAAAATCATATTACAACATAAGATATGACTCTCTAATAACATGAGAGAATGACAACTCAATATAGAAAGTAATTATAACATTTTAAACTCAACTTATGTAAATACACAATCACCACTATCAATGTGAATCAATGTATAATTACAACTCTTAATGAATATTTCATAATAATAAGTACAATATAATATAATGTATAAATAAGATATATGGCTACACCATAGCATAGTTCCCAAACTTCAAGTATCTGTGGTAATCTTAAGTGTCATCTTGATAAGTATTACTAATATGTGGAGGGAGAGCATCATTAGAGAAATTTTACACACCAACCATGGACCAATTATCCCTTGTATTAATCCCATTAGGTAATTTCCCTCCTTTCATGGATGGATAGATAGTGATGGTGCAAGAATCTAGAGAGACTAGTAAGTACCCGTGTGTTGTATGATTATATACTAAATATGCAATATATCATAGAAATATATTATATTTCAAGATATCACATAAACATGTGAATCACGCTTATAAAATTATAATGTCTCACTAAGCATACTTTGGCCTAAAGTTTTATAAATAGTAATATAAAAGTGATCTATAGATCTATCAATTTCATGCACACCACTTGATCGACCTGCCTTCATCTAACATTACAATACCAATAAGCCAGTAAAGTCCATTTCACTCCTTACTCCACATTAGAAATAAATATTGGTCAAAAATTATTCAACCACAAGATTCATAAAATTACATCCTACTAGTAAATCCATCATATGACACACTATACAAAGGATTAATAATAACATACATTTAGTCCATCAAACATATGTATGAATCTTTCATTATCTTTTATCCCATAAATTATTAAAAATATACCACTCAAGTAAATTCATAGTAACTATATATTTTCACTACCATAATTAGTTTTCAAACATACTACTCTCTATGATAACCCATATTACCATAGTCTAGTATTATAAGACATAACTACTAGTTTTATATAATCAATCATATAAACTAGCATTAAGTACATGGAAATATAAGAATTATACAAGTAATTGTATATATATAACAAATAAATTCATCATTCCAAAACAACATAATAATATAATAACACAACATTTGCTAAACTCTCAAATTTTTCATGCACGCATACACAAGTCTTACCAACTGTAACAACACATGTTATCCACAACAATAACTAGCATGTATATAGTAAAATAGTCAAATGTATATGTAAGTCTAGGCATAGCATTTATGGTATGTACCATCCAAGTAAAATATACATTTATATTATAGTTATCTATGATAGCTCATAATATCATAGGTTTCTAACTACATAACAACTCATAATCCAAACTTACAATTACATAATAGTAATTTAATCAAGTACAGAGCTATACCACCTAGGTATACCCTAAGTCTAAACTATGTATTAGCATTCAAGAAGTATGACATATATGCACACATCAAGATGGCACTATTATATGCTAAATATGACCTTAAAACATATTATCATATACATAATATGTGCTTCACACAAGTATTCACTATGGAATACTTGTAAACTCATAATCAATCAAACACTTACATAGAGATAGATAAATCATAAACCTGTTATAACCTCCATTTAAACATCTAGTTCTATTTTTATCTAAAATATTTTTTTAATATAGTGATAGTTTTCAAATTCCCAAGAATCTTTATGCCTTTATTTAACAAATAGTTTACTATAAACAAAATCCATATATGTGAGTAATCACTCACCATAACATGCACCAAAGTAAGTGCTCTAATGATATGATAATATTACCCTATGTTCCCTTAAGTCTATTAATCTATAATTCCCTATGGTTTCATCACTCATATAGGTATAAGAATCATTCAAACCAAGACAATACACTAGGCATAATAGTCACACCTTCTTGTGAAACTATTTATGTATACACCCTTGTATATGTTTTGTATACTTATCTACAATGTAATGATATACACTTATTCAAGCTAAAAAATATTACAGTATGGGCAAAATCAAATAATATAACTAGTTTGTGTGTGTTATGCACCAAGATTAACATTGACATAAAAATTAAGTCATACTTATGTGAAAACATCTCAAGTGTAAAAGAATTATAAGTATTTTTGTAATGATATTATAAGTCATTTCCATTCTCATCCCATGATTTTAAATATTCCCATACTACATAATGGTTGTAGGTAAAGCAAAAATTCTTCCCAAGAGTTAGGATAAATAAAGGATAATCACATCCATAAAAGATTCAAGAATGTATGGAGGACTTTCGAGACCTCATAAGGATTTTTATCATTGAAATTTTTAGATATATGCTTCTATTTTCATGATATACCTATATTGACAACAATTCCTATATTACACATCCATCAATATATAGATGAACATAAATATTATGATCTAAATAATTTAATAAATGATCCTAAATGTCTTTAACGATATATGTTTAAGAGTGGTAAATAATGTCATGGTGATGTCATGAATGTGTCCATGTGAGTGGATGAAGTTCCTTGATATTCTAAATGACAATGATAAAGTGTGCAATGTGCTTATCCTAGTATGCTTGAAGTAGGCTTGGTTGATCTTTAGAGTTTGACTATTTAGAGATGATTAGGGATTAGTTTAAAGTATTTATATTATGAAAGAGTTCCTATTAGAGGTCAAGGATACATTTATTACTTATTTTCATAATTTAAACTCATATGGTAGTCCATAGTTTTCATCTAGACATTTTAGGTCCAAATGGTAGAAAATCTAAGTAGGCAATTTGATGACATCATAATTACCATGTGTGGATGATTCAAGGGGCTTTGGTCATATGGTTGTGATAAAATTAGTAATAATTTTATATGGTATAAGTATCAAGTCATGTGATGAAGTGAAGGAAAAGATATGTGTGTGCAAATTTGGGCTCCCAGGCATTTTGACAATGTTTTCTATGTTGAAACAAAGTCAAGTATGTAGTTTGGTGATATCATATCTCACACGTATGAAAGTTTCAAGAGAATATTTATATATGTATTAATTCCCCTATGAGATAATATCTTAGTAACTAAATATTATATCATGTGATCAATCATGACAAAATATATACAAGTGCAAATTTGGACTCCTAGGTAGTTTGATAGTGTTTTCCCATAGCCAAATTTGCATGTGATAAGAAAAATTGAGTAGGAATTTTGATGTAGTCATATTTTTCACATGTGGAAGTTTAAAAATTAATTTATAATATAGTTTTATTAAAAAAATTATTTATTTATTATGTGCTAATTTTCAGGTCATGCGATGAAGAGCATCAAAAGATATGCATGTGCAAAGTTGGCCTTCCAAGCAATTCTAGGCATAATTGGCTCTATGGAAGAAAAATATAAGTGAGAAGATTAATGATTTTATATCTTGAAAAAATAAAGGTTCTAAGATCATATTTATATATTTTTGTGTTTTCCTATGTTAGGAGATCATATGGTCTAAATTTTTTATCATGTGTCTAAATACAACAAAAGTTATTGAGGTCCAAAGTTGGCCTTCTAAGCAGATTGTAATGGTTCCCATAGTTGATTTTGAAAGAGATAAAGATCAAGACCAAATGAATAACTGATGTAAATTTGGTGTTCATATAAATATATATTAATTGTGAATATTATATTAGTTCAAAATGTCTAATGTTTAACATAAATAACTACCGAGCTATGTACAGGAGATCGATGGAGTGCATTAAGTCAAATAGTCAAGATGAAGATATAATGATGAGTGATGAAAGGTAAAGGGTGAGATCCTTAAAATAAGATTAAAAGTGTGTAATTTATATAAATAACAATAACATGATATAAAATAAATATGATCGATGTTTAACTATGACTGTTTGAATTTGAATAATCAAATTTGCAAAGGGAAAAACCCAGTCTGTAATGTTTGAGTTATATCTTTTGATCCAAGATGAATTTAATGGCATTGTAAAGGGAAAAATTGTAGAGGAATCCATGGAACATATATAAAATTTTATATTAAGGTCTTATTAGCCTTACCATCAAATTTATTGATCTCTAAAATTTACTATGTGTTTGACTATGTTTTATAAGTGACCTAAGAAGGATAATTGAGCTCGTTTTGATGGCATTTTGATGTTTCATAATGACTTAGCTATTTGGGAGTGTTTTATAAACCATAAGGATTATTTTTATGGTATTTATAGGTTTGAAAAATAAATATTATATATGAAAATTTCTTAAGAAGTTGACTATGTGTTTATTCATAATGTACCTATATACCAGGTCAGTGTTTGAATTGTTTGAGCATATGCAAAAGTGAGCATATATTACTTTGATCATTTTAGGATGTTTAAGGGGAGATAATGAGTGGACCCATGTATTTTAAATTATTCATGTGTTCTTTTTTTTATTGATGAATTTCTAAATGGGTGAATAGGTCTCCATGAGACCTATAAGAGCTACAATGTCCTAATTAAAAGATATAGCTAGTTAAGGGTGACCCATAGATGCTATGGCCCACATATGAAGATTGTTTTGAGCCATGTATTTATGTGAGAGAATAATTTAAGGTTAATAAAATTCTAATATCTAACCAAGAATATTTTTATCATGAAGGCTCTATATATAGTGAAATCAATAAGATGATTTCTAAGCTAGTGTGAGAAGAGTGTTTGTTGAAGTGAAGTAAAGAGATAAGTAGTGTGCCTATTAGATGAGTTGATGAGTAGAGTAGGTTTAGGACTATTTGTATGAATTTTAGGTCATATTTTTAATTTCATAATATTGTTCTTTTAGGTTTTAAGGATAAAGATGTGCGAAGAGGTTTGAGTGTGTATATAAGGCTAGTTAGAGTAAAGAAAGAGAGAGATTGTGGCATGTGAGAGGCATGTTTGAGATAGAGAGGGAGTTTGTGTATGAGTTATGAAATTATAGATCCATCATCAATTTTTAAAGACATAATTTTTAAGGTGGAGGTGTTCACTTCATAGGAGGGTTTAAAGGACTTGGTCTTCTTTAGGACCAGTTGTTCCTTGTGAAAGAGGGGTTTTACTAAAGGCCTTTGGTCAAAAGGACTTGATCAAGGTTTTGGGTCAAAATAACTTGAAAAAAAGGTGGTAAAGAGGACTTTATCATCTTATATGTTGGTGTTCCTTATGGAATAGGTGTTTCATTAAATCCTGGTCAAAAAGACTTGATCAATCTTTAGTTTGTAATACCTTATAGGATAAGTAGTCCAAGTGTTTGCAGTCTTGAGAGTAGGTTTTATTTACCAAGAGGGTTTCCCATGTATACCTTGTGTTGTGTGTTTGATATTGCATTATCTTCATTTTTAATTATGATAAACATGTTGTATGCTTCAAAAATGATTATATTGAAATCTTAATTATTTTAAGGGTTTGGAAATTGAATGGGATTATTTGCCACCATTGATTCACCCCACTCTCAATGGCTTGTACCTCTAAAAAATGGTATAAAATTAGGTCCTTTGGTAAAGGCTTAACATATTTAAGGTGATACAAGGTACTAATTTAACTTATTTTGGGAATAATAAAGTTTTATTCTTATTTTAGTTAAGGTTCTAGATTAATAAATTAGTACAAAATATAACAATAAATATAGTCCTATTTTGTACAACTATTTAATTTTTCACTTATCTAAAAATAGCAATAAATAAGAAGAAATATAACTTAGATGGAAAATAGATTGAGACAGCTGATACAAAGGTTACAAATGGTTATGCAAGACTAGGAAGGTGTCATAAACCTAACTCTAGCTTTTGTTGAATGAAAGGATAGGAACACCAAAAAGTTGATGCTTTAGTGTCTAGTGTTGCTGTCTATTCTTGCCACTATTGTAAAAACTAATCACAGAGACCTAAAACTTTTTAAGTGGTTTCATTGTGCCTATGTGAGCTTTCTTTTGAAAAATTAAGTGTTGATCATTGATGAAACTTGTTGTAGAGTTTATTTTGTCTTCATACCCTAACCCTCCATCATGCTTGATAAATTGACATTTGAGTCACTTGAGAAAGAGGGGGTTGGTGTGAAATATGTATGAAACATGCAATCCACACCTTTTGTGTGAATATCTACCTACATACCAATACTTTGAAGAGGGATCAAGCCATATGTAGTTCTCCCACCTAGTGTGCTTTTTATAATAGTGTGATACATATGCAAATGCCAAATTGATAGTGTTTGAGGTGGCTAAGGACTGGTATGAGGATTTGAGTAGTTTTGTAGTTATGTTGGGTGACTGTGTGCAAATAATAAATAATTTCTACTTATGCTTTATTTGTATTATTTCTTGATTTGTAAGTTTTGTCACCTCCTTTGTAAATGAGCTTTGAATGGGATTTTATAGGGAAAAATTGGTCATGGGTTAGATGTACTTGAACTAGGCTGACCTAATTATGGATAAGGACCAGATGAAAATGACCATTGGGGTTCAAATTTCAAATGGATAGGACTATTGAAAATGGGACACTTCTCTATGGGGTGTTATAGTATAAATGGGGTGTTCTTATCCTATAGGCTTGGGACCTAGGAGAACAAGATTGGCATGGTTAATATTGTCTAGTTGAGGTGGAATGACCATTTAGAAGGTTCTAAATGACTATAAATGAGCAAAAAAGTGTTATAAGGGTCACAAGAGCATACAAAAAGGACCTATGGATGGGGTATTGCAATTCATACTCAAACTACCAATTTGGACATTTTATATGACTACATTTACCCCCCTCTTTATTTTAGTGATGTAGTAAAGTGAAATACTAGGATAAAGGAAAAGTAGAAAGCATACCTAAACTTACCTGTAAGGGTGAAGCCCATGAAGATGTGTGATGTTGAGTGTCCATAGAGAGAGCATAGTGTGAAGCGTAAATCTACAAGAGAAAATAAGGACCAAATTAGTTCTTATTAGACATGTTATGTTTAAAATAAGAACATACAAAGGCTAGGTATAAAAGAGAGAATAAGAGAAAGGAATGAATACACCTCATCAGGTATGTGAACCAATATAAAATATGTTGTAATGTTGAGTGATGTTGAGTGATGTTGAGTGATACTGGGTATGTGTTGTACCAAAAGTAATATCATGAATGGAGTTGAGTGCTCAATTTTATAAAGGTGGCTCAAGAATATAAATGCTAGCCCTTTGGCTACATCATTTCCCACTATGTAGTAAAGCTATGTGATCATGCATGTGTTAATTGATGTTTGGACTATGTGTCCAATCCCTCTGAGTATGTGGCTCAAGAATATAAAGGTTGGCCTTTTGGCTCCATCATCACCCATTATGTAGTGAATATATGTGATCATGCATGTGTTAATTGATGTTTAGATTATGTGTCTAATTTTTCTAAGTAGGTGGCTCAAGAATACAATGGATAGCTAGTCCTTTAGCTCTATCATTTCTCACTAAGTGTGAACTATGGACTAATATTGGTATGAATGTGTGTCATATAAGATGGCTCATGAAGCCCATGAATACTTTGTAATCTAAAAATGTGGCATGGATAAATGAATGTGTACTAAGAACTAGGCCAATTTTGGCCACTCTAAAAGGTGGAGATTAGGCTTACATGAAATCCACTTTGATACTTAGAACTAGGCTTATATGAAAGCCACTCTAAAATGATACCAACCACTTATAGATGGAATAAGGCACACAACTATTGAGAATACCTAGGTAATATAATGAACTAGAAATAAAATAAGGTAAATGTGTCATGCACATTGCCCCCAATCACTAGTGTTTATAACATGGATTTTGATCTATAAGTTGTACCAACTGCCCAATCTAAAACTAGAAGTAAGAGCCATCATGTCATGCATGATGCCCCCTATATTTGGATAATTTGAGGGAAAATATACTAAAACTATCCAATCTTAATTGGATTATAGCTAATAAAACTATAATTGACCTTACCTTTCTATTTATTTCTAAAAAGTTTGGGTTTTTGGCTATTTGGTTAGGAGCACCAAAAAGTGGACACTTTTTAATAGGTTGATGTAGTCTAAATGGGGTACTCTTACCCTTTACTATTTTTGATGGTTGTTCTATGTTCATCCCTATTTTTCTAGTTTGTTTTACATGTTTTGAATTTTGATTTTTATTTTGAGTGTTCTAAAAATTGATTTTGATTGATAGAGGGCTCTAATCTCTATGACAAACCCATGTTTGTTTCCCCCTCTTCGAGGGTAGGAATGAATACCCTATAATGACTACCCTCAAAAGAAAGAGTCTTGTAAGTGTGTTATGCTATGAAATACATTATATATCAATGATAATCTAAATATGTCTCAAGATATAGCATAGTTTGTATTAGAGATTTTTAGATCAGTAGGCAATGCCTACATAGATGTAGCAATGTAATAGCATGTGTAGTATACTAAACTAAAATTGTAAATTTAGTCAGTTATCAAGGAGATATGGAGTATGATGTCCATCATGGCATCTAAGAAATTAATATAATTCATGATGTGGCTCATGGCATTACAAACAACTAAGAAGCAAACAAGTACACAAGATAATAATCAAGAAGCATAAAAAAGAGGCCAAGGGTGAAGTAAACAAGGGACATGGGCACATGTCACTCAAACTAGGAAAGCAAGCATAAAAGGCATGTTTAAATGCCTACATACACATATAATTTCAAATGAGTGAGAGTGGCATAAGGGCCACAAGCACATATAAGAGTATAAGAAAAGGACATTGGCAAATGTCTTAAGGCACATACAAGTAAAAAAACATGAACTAAGAAATGCAATCACATCTAAATACTCAAAGCAAGAAAGGAAGGCATGTAAATAATTGAAATACTATCACATCTAACTGATCAAATCAAGATGTGAAAGTATGCAAAACATGTAGTATAATACTAGGTAGATGTTAAAAAATACACAAGTACTATATATTAGTGAGTGTCGATAGAATAATTTGTGTAAGCTAATAAGTAATGTACATCAACATGATAACTAGAGTGTGTGGTGTAGGAATGACATAACCTAGATGGTGTATTTATGTAGAATATGCCCCCAGAGGGTAGATATGTTGATGTATGTCTCGAATGTAGAAATAGGAAGCCCCCTCAATGGGTAGAGTGAAGCAATCAAGGATCTGAGAGTCACTGCACACACTCAAAGAAAATCAAGTGAAGCATGGTAATGTAGATAAATCAAAAAACAATAGCATAAAACAATAAAATGTAATTCTATCATGGTAGTAGAAATTTAAAGCATGGATAATGCATATAATTGAAAATTTTTTGGTGTTTTGAGTTATTTGAATGTTTTTGTATTTTGAAATATTATATTGTTTTTGGTATTTTGAAATATTGTATTATTTTTTGTATTTTGAAATATTTTATTATTTTTGGTATTTTGAAATAAGCTATGTATAATTAATCATAAGGAAACTATGTATGATAAAGTGAAAAAAAATTATGTACAAGTAAGGTAAGATATTATGTATAAGTAAGTAGAAGAAACTATGTACAAGTAAGTAGAAATAAACTATGTACAATAATGTGAGTAAAGCAATATGTACATAATGATGTAAAAGACTAAGTTGGAGGGGGTAAAAGGTTCAAAGATGGAGCATGTTGGGGATGGAGATTGAAGAAGGGATCATGCCCATCATCAAATAATTCAAGATCATCATCATAAGTATCATCACGTGTTACAAGTTCTATATACATGGTGGCTATCTCCTCAGGTATCAATAAGATATGTGATCTTTGTGTAGTCAAAGATATATCACTCATAGTGGTGTCATCTTATTAAAGGTGAACTAAAGTTCACTCTAGTGGTGAAGATGTTGGTTCTCCTTTGGTGAATTTAGCTCTAGTAGTAGGCAACATCAGTGGAAGTGGTAGAGCTAGTGCTGGTGGTGATATAATCTAAATAGTACCCTAAACCTATAGTTTATCCAATCTCTACTATAAATCTATACATGAGTCTATGTTATGGCTTGTGATTTTGTGAAAGAGACAAAATAGGTGACCATCCTACCATGATAACCTGCTAATATATATGTTTCATATGATAGGTAGTGTAATTAATCCATGATCAAGTAACATCTATAGCATAATCTATGGTTGATGTTGTATGATGTCCACTTGAATCTAAATGATTGACTCTATATCCATAGAGGTAACCATGTGAATTGTATGTTCCAAGTGATCTATTTGTGGCTGCGAATGTGGATTATATCCTAAGAGTGTAGTGCAAGATGCTAAGAGTGATGTAGGATGTGTGATGAGGCCTCTAGAGTCATATTAGTATTTTCATAGGCCAACTGGTGTAAAACTCAATCCACACAAATATTAATTTATGAGTGTGGGTGTTGTATCATTATATAAAGTAGCCTGAGAATTTATATTAACATCATACACATATGATAACTCATATTTTACCATAAGGGAAACTTTGATATGGGAGTCTCTTCAACTATAGTAAGAGAAGATGGTGGTGATACAAGAGTATCTCTAATTAGTGAAGTGATTGTGATTACCTAAAGAGTTATATCTATAGAATAAATTGGAATTATTGGAAATACTATCGATGATTGCATAATTGTAACAAGTGTAATAACTATGATTGATAGAGTAGCTAGAATGGTTAAAGCTATTATAACTAGCTGAGTATTTAGAGCTAAGGAAACAACTATAATTAGAAGAGTGTGATATGTGCTAGTCTCTCTTACCTCATATGTATGTATCCAGTCAATAGAAATACGATGAGGAGGTGACTGAATTATGGTATGAGGTGTCCCATCTATTGAAATAGTCAAACATGACTATGTAGTTCTATAATATATTAATGGTTGGTTATTTATTGGTTATCTGTATAGGTATCCTTCATGGAGGAACTTAACACATCAATGAAGAGTTGAATGAACTAACCCCGTAGCATGTATCCAAGGTCATCCTAGTAAAACTTTGTAATAAAGAGGACTTGACATGACCTAGAATTATGTAGAGAGGGTTTTGGGCCCTACCATTATATCTAAAGCAATGGTACCTAATGTCTATCATGGTATATCATCAAACCCTCTAATGTTCTTATATGACTTCTATAGGGAAGCCATATCTACATCCATGGTTTGTAAAAATGAAATATTACATATATTAAGTCTAGAACCACTATCAAATAAAATTGTCTTAACTTTAATGGTTTTGACTTGAGCTTGTATGAATAGTGGTAAATTTTGATCAATAACTATCAGAAAAGAAATGTCCTCACAAACAAAAGAAATAACATCTTCTATAGTTTTTAATGTGTTGATCACTGAAGCAAAATAAGAAGGCTCTAAATCAATAGGCATAGAAGGCTAAGTGAGTTCTTGATAAATAATATCCTTGAACACATTTACTTTTTGAAGTAGTTCTAACATGGAAATCTTAGTTGGTGTGTTTCTCAACTAATCGATGATATCATATGCCTAATGTGGATCTACCTATGTAGGAGGGTTGGGCCTAAGATGGGAAGGAATAAGAGGGTGGCGGAGTTATTGACTAGGGAGAAGAGTCATGGTGTCACATCAAATAACAATTCCAACTACATTATCTACTAGTCGTATAGGGGTGGTAGTAGCTATAGGAGGAGAGAAAAGATAATTGATAGTTCAAGGTGGTGGATGGATAAAGGGTGTTAGCTAGGCTCTTTGGAAATGGGTAGTGAATTAGGGAAGAGAAAAATGGACCATGAAACATGACTCAGCATAGGATAGAGGCTCTAAGGGAGGTGAGGTAAGAGCTGTAAAAAAATACATGTAAATTTGATCAATAAAAAGAATAGCATGCATGTGTTCTTGCTTATGAAAGAATCGAATCAAGCATACAAGGCATATGATAAAACTTTGCATTAAGGAATAAAAAACTTCTACATTCCTGTACATCATTAGACCTAGTAGAGACATCTTAGGTCTTTGAAAGGAGCACTTGTGAATTTATGTGATAAAATAAGAATGAAACTAATTTAGATGTAAGGAGATACCTCAACAAGCAAAGGGACCTCATATATTCCAATAAGGTTTTGAAAGGAAATGATTTTTAAAATTACTATAGTGAATTTAAAAAATTAAATGTGAAATTTTGATTTATATATGTAGGAAAAATCATAAAAGCACTACTAAAGTCAGCGAAGAATTTTACCTAAGGTTTCTAGGGTTTTTATGTACAAACAAATTAAATCAGGTTCAAATGATTTAACTTATTTTGGGAATAAAGTATTTGTATTCCTATTTTATTTAAGGGTTGGATTAATAAATTAGTAAAGAATATAGCAATAAATATAGTCCTAGTTTGTGTAATTATTTATCTTTTTCACCTTTCTTAAAATATAAATAAATGAGAAAAAATATAACTTAGATATAATACAAATTGAGACAGCTGATACAAAGGTTGAAAATGGCTAGCTAGATTGGGAAGGTGTCATAAACCTAAATTTGGATTTCATTAGTTGAAAGGATAATAGCACCTAAAAGTGGACACTTTGGTGTCTAATGTTGTTATTTGTTCCTACCATTGTTGTCCAAAATGATCATAAAGACTTGAAACTTTCTAGGTAGTTGCATTGTGTCTGTGTGAGTGTGCCTATGAAAAATTGAGCATTGTTCATAGACAGAACTTGTTGTGGAGTTGATTTTGTCTTCAAACCCTAACCCTCCATCATGCTTGATAAAATGACATTTGAGTCACTTGAGAAAGAGGGGGATTAGTGTAAAATATTTACTAAACATGCAATCCACATCCCTTGTGTGGCCACAATGCCTACATACCAATACTCTGAAGAAGGATCAAGCCATATGTAGCTCTCCCACCTAGTGTGCTTTGTGCAATAGTGTGATGCAAATGCAAATGCCAAATTGATAGTGTTTGAGGTGTATAGGGACTCGTATGAGGATTTGAGTAGGTTTTTAGTTGTGTTGGGTGATTGTGAGTAAAGAATAATGAATTTTTCCTTAGTGATTTATTTGTATTTTTGCTTGCTTTGTAAGTTTTATCACCTCCCTTATAATGAGCTTTGAGTGGGATTTTATGGGGATCAATTGGTCATGGGTCAAATGTATTCATACTAGGCCAACCTAATTAAGGATAAGAACTAAATTAAAATGACCATTGGGGCTCAAAGTGCAAATAGATAGGACTGTCAAAAATGGGACACTTCTTTATGGGGTGCTAAATCCAAATGGGGCAATCATGTCTTATAGTATCGAGACCTGGGGGAATAGGATTAGCATAGGTAATATTATATGGTTGAAGTGGAATGATTTTTTATAAGGTTTTGGATGATTTTCAATAACCAAAATGGTGTCCAAAAAGGTTGTCAGAGCATGCAAAAAGGACCTATGTATGGGGTGTCTCAAGCCATAGTCAAACTACTGATTTGGATATTTTATATGGCTATAAGTAAAATATGGATAGTCATAAAATTCAAGGAGGTTTCTCTACTAAACAATCACCAATGTTTAATGGATCAAATTATGGTTTTTAGATTGCAAGGATGAGGACATACATTATATCCCTAGGGTTTGATGTATGGTAATCTATTGTGGATGGTTATGTTGTTCCTACTACTCCATCTAGTGTTATAGAAAAGAATCAATTTGATAATAATTTTAAGGAAATGAATGCCATTACTTGTGGTCTTACAAAGACTGAGTTCACAAAGGTAATCCATTATAAATGTGCTAAAGAGACATGGGACAAATTATACGTGATTTATGAAGGAGATTCAAAGGTTAAGTTGGCAAAATTGTAGACTCACTAAGATGATTTGAGAGTCTTAAGATTAAGGAAGAAGATTATGTGGCATCCTTTCTATAGAGAGTTGATGAGATTGTGAACATCATCAGAGGTCTTGGAAAGAACCTTGAAGAGCATACTATAGTTTAAAAGGTATTAAGGTATTTATCCCTCAATTTTGATCCAAAAGTATCCACTATAGAAGAAAGTCATGATATTACTTAGTTGAATATGGATCAATTTCATGGAAACCTTACTGCCTATGACATGAGAGTAAATGATGATATATCACCAAAATAAGGAAGAAGCTTTCAAGACTAAAATGAAGTCAAAGAAGAACTTCCAAGGTAAGAAACCCAAGAAGGATGACATTTCTGATATAGATGAGGATGAACTAATTTCTTTGATTTTAAGGAAATTGAAAATAGGTTCAATCAATTATAAGGATAAAATACCCCTCAAATGCTTCAATTGTGGAGAGGTAGGACATTTTGATAATAAGTGTCCTCATAAGAATAAGAAGAATGATGATGAAGAACATGATCAAGGTCATGTTGATGGAAAGAGATTATTTAGGTCTGATAAAAGCAAAAAGGGATTCATAAGGTTTGACAACAAGAAGAAGTACTTCAAGGAAAAGAATAATCTATACACCAAAGAAGATTACAGTTCATCAAATGAGAGTGAAATCAGTGACTCAAAGTATGATCATGAAGATGATGGTCCTATTGAAGATGAAACCCTATTCATGGCTAAGAAAGGAAGTTTCTCACATCAAATGGAGTCTAATTGGAGTGATTCAGATGATGATAAACCTAAAGAGGAATATGAAAATGAATTGATAAATGCCCTAGGAGAAATAAATATTGAGAAGAAGATTAACAAGAAGATGAAGTCATAAATCAAGGATTATGAGGAGCAATTCCATGTATTTGAGGAAAAAATGAGTGAATATGCCAAGGAGCATGAAGATATAGTCAAAAATCTTAGTTGTCAATTGGAAATCCTATCTAAAAGCTTTAAATATAAAGAAGATGAATGTTCTAGGTATGGAATTGAAAATCAGTCTTTGAAAGATGAGTTAGAGAAGACATCTAATAAGGTGAAATTATTTATGAGATTTGAAAATAGATCAAGTGATCTAGACAATATTTTGAATGGTTAAAAGAATGAGAGTTATCTTGGATACAAATAATAACTAGAGAATTAAAATCAAGACAAGATGAAGACTATTGTGAACAAGGACAATCATACTTTGAAGACAAATAATTAGACAATAAATGTAGGTGTTGGGAGAATGAAGACAAATAAGATCATAAAACCAAATGCCATGAGGCATGTTAATTCTAATTATTACTACTATACTTGTAATCAATTTGGTCATAAAGATAGAGAATGCAAGAAACATGTTATAAATGAGTTTGCATAAAACTATGATGGGGATCGTCAATAAAAATGTGTGAGCAAGGTTGAGTGTTTCAACTATCTTGATAAGGGACACTTTGCTAAGCATTGTTCAAATAAGGTAAGGCAAGGTGATTCTTATTCAAAAGGAGTAGTTTGTCCAAGTTTTTATGAAATGGGACACTTTGTAATATTTTTTCCATATTAGGTAGGGAAAGTTGAGTTCACTTCAATAATAATGGTTTTCTATAACTATTAATAGAGAGGTCACACTACTAGATTCTACAAGCAAAGGCCTAAAAATCAGAATAGATTTAATCAAGATCTTATAGTGTAAAGAAGGAAAGTTAACTATTGAAATCCAAAGTTGGTAAGTATGATTCATGATGATACTGTAGGTCCAAGTAATCTATTTTTTATGGTGGAGAATGTTACAAAAGGTGAAGAGTGTTAAGGGCTCTCATTGTCTACTCATGTTATGAATGAAAAAACCAAGCTCAAGGAAAAGACCAAGGTATTGGTTGCGGCTAGTTTTGAGGTAATTATGGATCCAAGTGAACATATTTTTATTTATGAGAAATTTTCATTCAAATAACATCAATTGCCAATGCCTAGTGATGAGGTTCTAATTTATAAGGAAGATTTTATAGATGAAAAGGTATGACATGAATCTATGTTATCTCCATGTATTGGTAATCCAATCATAGAGGAGAATATTGTAGTATATGAACATGTTTCTTCTATTAACCCTAATTAGAATAAAAAGAACTATAATTATCAGATGACCAAGGAGGAGAAGGAATATGAGGAGTTATGAGCAACTCTTGATTTCATATTATTTTAGGACATTGTGATGTAGGGTGTCTCTACCTATGCTTCTTAGGAGACATATTTATTGTGGAGAATAAATTTGGTGTGATCAAGATCATAATGCCAATCTATATAAAGACTTGCATTGATCTTATAAGGTCATTGGTTAAGGGGGAGTAATAGGTTCATGAGCTTGCTCCAAAGGTTTATGAAGGAGCTATAGTACAAGGTCTAAAAGGGTTTTTCCAAGTGGATTAATGAAATTTATGGAGTGTCAAGAATATTTTTATGTTTAGAAAGGTTTGTACACTTTTTTTTATGTGTTCTAGGTGGTTCTGTGTCTTGATGATCATGTTTTTGCCTTTTAGAAGTTTATGTGTGCTCTTGAGTTTATTTATCTTATTGCAAGTCAAAATCTATGATATAATAATTCAAGGTTACCAAAGGTGTAGAAGATTAAACCCTGGTACAAAAGTGTGTGATTGTTATCTCTAGGTATGAAATAAATTTCATAGGTGGGCATTAACCAGAAGAAGGTTTGTTAACTCTATTTGTTTTGAGATTCTAGGGTTTTGAGCTATGCTATAAAATTGGTTTGCATTATTATTTGAAGTCTAAGGCTTCTTAATAGGTTGAACAAGCCAAATGGGTTATCAAATAAATGTTCATAGAGATATAAAGGTTTGCGGTTTTCAAATTATTCATGTTTTTGTTAAAATGGAGGCCTAATTAGCTAGTAGGTTTGTAAAGGAATTATGTTACAGAGGATGAGATAGGTGATGTAAATTGGTGTTCTTGAGGGGGAATATGAGAGTGATTTATATATTAAGTTTCATGTTTTGATAGTGTGTCTACTTAAAGTTGAGGGATTTGAAAATTACAAGTAGGGATATAAGGAGACTAGACAGGCCTTGTAAGAAGAATGTTTAGTTTATCCAAAAGATAAAGGCATGAGTATCTCAAGGAGATTTCTTAGGTTTTTTTAGATCATGTTTCCTATTTGGTGAGTGGAATGAAGTTTTGTTAGTGGTCATTGTGAAAACTTGAGATAGAAGGCTAGTAAGCCTATATGGTAGTTCTTCATGGTATGCAGAGATCCAAAGATGCTCAGGAGGTGAAATTGATTATAAATATTAGGGGGAGTCCCTCTAAAATTTTTATAAGTGAGTTTCATCATGTTTTATTATTTTTGTGTGTTCTTTATTCATTGGTTATAGTGTTTGGTTGAAGAAAGTGTTGGCATAGAGCAAGAGGAAGTTGTCAAGGCACAAAAAGGTAGGCTCAAGGTAAGGGGTAGTTTGTAATATATTTAAAAGATGGTCTTATAATATTTATAGTCTTTTTAGTTCCTTAGGATCAGTTGGTGTCCATTTTTTCATTATGTCAAAGGGGGAAAAAGTTCATATTTTGAGAGTTCTTGAAAAAAGATAAGGAAGATGAGTTGTATATTGTTTTATGATGGGTATTGACATCAATGAAAAAGGGGGATATTGTTGGAGACTTATCAATAATGTCATGGTGATGTAATGGAGGAATCTAGGTGAGTTTATGAAGTGCCTTGATAGTCTAAGTGATAATGACAATGTGTGCAATGTGTTCATCTTAGTATGCTTGAAGTAGGTTTGGTTGATCTTTAGAGTTTGAATGTTTAGAGATAATTTGGGATAAGTATGAAGTATTGAGTTCTTATGTGCATAAGTGTAATTCATCTATTAGTCCATAGATTTCTTCTAGATATTTTGGGTCCAATGGTAGAAAATATGAGTAGGCAGTTTGATGAAATCATAATTACCATGTGTGGATGAGTTAGGGGGAGTTAATCATATGGTTATGATCACATTAGTCCTAATTTTCTATGGTCCAAGCCTCAAGTCATGTGATGAAGTTCATCCAAATATATTTGTGTGCAAAGTTGGGATCCCATGCATTTTGATAGTGTTTTCTATGTTCAAACAAAGTCAAAGAAGTAATTTGGTGATGTCATATCTCACATGAATGAAAGTTTTAGGAGCATATTGATATATGGATGAATTAACTTATGAGATAATATCTTATGAAATAAATTATATGTCATGTGACTAAGCATGACAAAATATATGTAAGTGCAAATTTGGGCTCCCAAATAGTTTGAGAGTGTGTTCCCATACTTAGCCAAATTTACATGTGGAAAGAAAAGCCGAGTAGGCATCTTTATGCAGTCATATTTCACATGTGTGTAAGTTTAAATATGAGTTGATCATATGGTTTTTTATATTTTTATGCCTAGTTTCTATTCACTAATATTTAGGTCATGTGATTAAGTGCATCAAAATATATGCATATGCAAAGTTGGCCTTCTAAGTAGTTCTAGGAAAAGTTGGCTCTGTGGTAGAAAGATATAAGTGAGTAGATTAATGATGTTATATATTACACATGTAAAATTTCTAACATAAAATTGTTATATTATTTTAATATCCTATGTGAGGAGATCATATGGTCGAAATTTTAGATCATGAATCTAAACATAGTAAAAGTTACTGAGGTCCAAAGTTGGCCTTTTAGGTAGATTGCAATTGTTCCCATACTTAGTCAATTTTGAAAGAGATAAATATTAAGACCAAATGAAGATCTTATGGTGATTATGTGTTTGTATAAATACATATTGATGGTTTGTATTTATAGAGATGATTTTAAAGTGTCCAATGTTTAACATAAATAAAGGTAGAGCCACATATAGGAGATTGACAGAGCATATTAAGTCAAATAGTCAAGATGAAGATCTAATGATGAGTGATAAAAGGTAAAGGTTGATATCCTTAAAATAATATTTAAGGTATGTAATTGATATAAAAATTAATATCATGAGATTATAGAAATATGATCTATGTTTAAATGTGACCATTTGAATTTGAATATTTAAATTTGCAAAGGGAAAAAACTAGTCTACAATGTTTGAGCTATATCTTTTAATCCAAGAAAAATTTTATAGTGTTGTAAAAGGAAAAATTATAGATTAATACATGGTGAATATATTAAATTTTATTTTAATGTCTGATTTTTCATACAATCAAATTTATTGAGCTCTAAATTTTAATGTGTGTTTGACTGTGTTCTGAAAGTGACCTAAGAAGGATAATTTAGCTCATTCTGATGGTATTTTGATGTCTCATAATGAATTAGATATTTGGGAGTCTTATAAAATCCATGAATATGATTTATGTGGTCTTTAGAGTTTTTAACAATTGATATTTTCTATGAGCAATGCTTAAAAAGTTGACTATTTGTTTGTTCATAATGTTCCTGTTCACTAGGTAAGTGTTTGAGTTGTTTGAACATATGCAAAAGTGAGCAGAGATTACTGTGATCATTTAAGGATTTCAAAGGGGAGTTAAGGATTAGATCCATGTATTTTAAATTGTTCATGTGTTATTTTTTTTCTTGATAAAGTTCTAAATAGGTGAATAAGTCTCCATCAGACTTATAAGAGCTACAAGGGCATGATTAAAAGTTGTAGATGCTTAAGGGTGACCCATAGATGATATGGTTGACCTATGAAGATTGTTTTGAGTTGTGTCTTTATGTGAGAGAATTCTTAAGGGATAATTCAAGTCTAATGGCCAAGTAATAATTTGTTTATCATGAAGGTTCTATATATAGTGAGATCAATAAGATGATTTCTAGGTTAGTGTGAGAAGAGTGTTCATTAAAGTGAAGAAGAGAGATAGGTAGTGTCCCTATTAGATGATTTGATAAGTAGATAAAGTTGATGAATATGTGTATGACCTATAGGTCATATTTATGACATCATAATAGTGTTCTTCTGGGTTTGAAGGTTGAATATGTGTGAAGAGGTCTACGTGTGTATATTAGGGCCAGTTTGAGTAAAGAAAGAGAGAGATTATGGCATGCCTATGTGAGAGGCCTATATGAGATAGATATGGATATTTTTCCAGAGTTATAAAATTAGAGATCCATCATTAGGTGTTGAAGATGTCATTTCTAAGGTAGAGGTGTTCACTTCATATAAAGGTCTAAGGACTTGATCTTCTTTAGGGGCAGTTATTCCTTGTGAAACAAGTGTTTCACTAAAGGCCTTTGGTCAAAAGGAATTGATAAAAGTGTTAGATCAAAAGGACTTGACCAATAGGTGATTAGGAGGACTTGATCATCTTAGGGGCTACTGCTCCTTATAGAACAGGTGTTTCACTAAATCCTAGTTAAAAGGACTTGATCAGTCTCTAGTTTATAATACATTATAGGATAAGTAGTCCAAGTGTTTGCAAGCTTAAGAGTGGGTTTTATTATCCAAGTTGGTTTTTGATGTAGATATTATGTTGTGTGTTTTGTATCTTGAATTATGTTCATTTTTCATTGATATAAACATCTTGTATGCTTCATAAATAATTGTATTGAAATCTTAAGTGTTTGAAGGGTTTGGAAATTAAATTGGATTATTTTCCACCACTGATTTACCCTCCCTCTCAATCGATTTTACCTCTAAAAAAATACATTTTATATGATTTAGACATATAAACTATTCATTGTGTTTGTGCTAATGCCAGAATCTCTAAGCACTAATTCAATTACCCCAAAACTACTTTAGAGAATGAGGATTCAAGACACTGAAGATATAACATATACAAAAAAATTATTATATTATATTTATTGAATAACCTAGTCCTAATATATCTAATTCAACCTTATATACCAACTATCCGATATACCATAAGGTTTCATATCATATTATAGATATCGTTGACTATGGTGAGTTCTCATTTTTTATATATATTGACATATTTGGATTTTTAATACCAACTTCCTAAAGAAGAACATTATATCGTATTAAAATGTATTAAAACCAAATATATAATAATATATTGTTGACTTATATCACTTACAGTACAAGCATAGATCATTGTATTTAGAATATATATAAATTATATATACTCATTATATTAAATACCATTCAATAAGATTAGTGAAGTCACCAAACTTAGGACTACAATGTTATTTACTAATATTAAGAATTTATATTTTTTTATGGATTACAAATCTGAACATGTATAGTTTTTTTATTCATCATACTTAATTCATAGGGCATTGAATACACTTCTCTATATGATATTTCAACTCCATATAATGAATATATTCATACTACTTAATTTGACTTCATCAATCACCATGCCATATAACTAGCTCATATTAATGGATAATATGATTCATAGGTCACTAAACCTATAAATCATTTATTTCCATAATAATATATTAACTCTCAATACAGTCATATGATATACATAGTTCTCATATGTAAATGATGATCAAATCAAATCAACATCATAATTATTAATATAAACACCAAACTTGTTTACTATACCTATTTATTGAATGTTTTAGACAACCACCTAATTGAGAAAATACATTATGGTTTCAAAACTTGATTTTTGTGCTAGTCACACCATTAACCAAGTTTTTGGCTAAACACAATTTTTTGTCTATCTAGGAAGTTTTCTATATTAACACAATAACCTCAACTCTTATTTATACCAGACATTAATAATCCAAGTTTGTTGCCTATCTTTGTCAGCCTAGGTTATGTGGGTATAAGTTTTCTATTTGTTCATCATATAATAATGATCCAAAACATTACTTATACATGTATATATATACCACTAAGATATACCACAGATTATTTAATAGAGATCTCTAATTCACCATATTATCGAAATCACAATATTATTTTGAATCACAATATTAAGTGGATTATTATGTGGATTATCAAGATAAAGGCTTATATTCTAGATAATCACATTATTATTTGTATTATTTGGGGATTTCTATTACATGTTTTGGATCAAAATTATTTAATGCTAGCAGTTTGATGTTATATGCCAAGCAAAATAATAGATCTAACAATAACTATGAAAAGAGAAAGAAGGAACATGAACAAACAAAGTCATCAAGAGGAAGGCATATCTAACTGTAGAACAAAGGATGAAAGAGTGGCTTGACAAAATGGAGGATCAAACCCTTTTATTCTTCTCTCTTTTCTCCACTTCCTCTAATTCACCTTGATTATCTTCTTCTTTCAAGTTTTTATGTTCTACTACCCTCCCCTCTCATGTGCTAAAACACTTATGATGATATATTTCTCTTCTCTCATTATTCATTTATAAAAATAAAAGGTGTTAATTCTTTTTTTTTCCATATTTTTAGTTTTCGTTTTTGCTAATTTTAAGACATCTAATTCTTTTTTCCATATTTTTAATTCATTTCTCTTTCTTTTATAATTTCCATTTTTTGCCTCTTTTTTAAATAATTTCCTTTTTGTATTTTAATATGAAATCTCAATTTCACATTAAACTTAATTTAACTTTTAATTTTACTTTAGTAATTTAATGATAAAATCATAAGTAATAACCTGTATTGAATTCTTTCTTTATCAAATTTGCCTCTACATGTATTAATGACATATTAGGCTAATCACACAAGGGAGTTTATTTCTATAATCTTATCTAGTCATGCATACACAAAAAATAACAATTTAAACAAGCACCAAAAACAATCATTTTAAAATGTATTTTTTATCATGACTAACTATCATGGTATGTGCAGGGATTTGCTAGCTCTTTGTCGACCAACAATGTCTCCATCTACTTCATCCTCTCTGATGATGCTCTCCCACTAGTATCACAATATAATCATATCACCTCACAACACGTAGGTAATTAGATCATATCACATGATAATCATAAGGTAATCATTTATAACTAAAATAATACATTAATATGCCTAAAATGTAAATGCATACATAAACGAGTTCATAATAAGTAAAAATGTATTATCATCTAATTAAGAAACATTCTATTATCATAAAATAGCACAAATCTCACCCTTAATCATAAATATAACTAAATCTAAATTTTTTAACTGCAGATATCCATGGATAATTCAACAACTTTGTCCATCAAGAAATCAGGATGTAACACCCTTCCCCCTAAAGCTAGTCATCATCCCCGATGACTCTTACTCAAAGATAAGTTCTCAATAAAAAACATTTCTTAACAAAGAAATAACATGATAAATAACATAAAATAAGCAAATAAATGTAAAATTACTTGTAGAACTCATCGTAGTTGCTTCAAGTTGATCTATTCTCAAAGTATTGGTCTCATAAGACCCTACTTAATAACATCTTCCAATTAAAAAAACTTAGTTGTGAGTATTATTTACTTTATCTAATTCTATCATGACCATGCTGGGGTCCAGAATCATCAAGACAAGCCTATATACTATAGGGATGACCACTTCTATTACCTTGAATGGTCCCACATGTTTTAATGAAAGCTTCACTAATTTTTTAAGAGCACACAAGATCATCTTACAAACCAAAATAAATAACCAAAGAGAGTTCCACAAAATCTTCCAACCCTCAACACATCTCCCTAACCTAGAGAGTGTTTTTCTCATTTCAAAGAAAAGTATTTAGGGAATCTAGAAAAAATAATGTGTATAAGTTAATAATATCACTACTCTACATAACTTCAGATAAGTATAACATGTCGATAGTGTCACTACTCCATGGACCTCTTAATAGGAATGAAGATAAATAGGAATTTGAAATACTATATTCCTAATATATATAAAATTAAAGAATAAAAATTCCACTTTATAAATGCATATGGCCATATGACTGAATTTGATAAGTCCATCTATCAAAACCCTAAATTTAACAAGTTTGTCTATCATATCCTACTCAGTAAAAACTGAGTCAATGTGAGTCCAAGTAGGATACCATCCTATCACTTAGAACTCACATTCCTATTTCACCACTCTTACCTTAGGTCTCCATGATCTAACAATCTCTATAAAATATACAAGGTTTAATGGACCATAAATCCATACTAATATATCACATAAAACATTTTTACATGCTAAATGTTTATAGATGCAGCATCATATATGTATAAGAGATCATACAATCAATCCATAATTGTATTCAGTTACTACTAGTTATACATATTAGTATCATATTTTATAGTCTTAACTTATTACAATTATATTCATGATTAAGATAAAATAATTTTATAATTAACATAACATACATAGGCCAAGAATCACACTATTATGTTAGATCTATATTGGAATAAACAAAATAATATCTCCTTATTTTTTCAACTAGAACACAACAAGTTATAAGTTTATTCCAACCTCTAGATTGAAAGGATGTTTCTCACATCCTAAACCTTACTCGCTTTCAATGATAGGTATAAAATAACTCTTTTAAAACAATATGCATTAAACAAAAGAGATCAATATCAATCTAGTTAAGGTTGAATAAAATCATAATAATTATAATCAACTTATAATTCTTAGTATATAATTTAATATATAAATCAAGTTTTGCCACCTTACATGCTCTAAAATATCAAGTTAGATAAAGTAGTGTCTCTAAAGAGTCATAATTGAAAAGTAGAAAGCTATCATTTCAAAAAATCCTACTTACCCTCCCATGGTAAAAATAAAATATCATAACTCATTGTTGCCCAAACACTACCTACTTACCCAATCTCGTAAGTATGGTATCTCAATCTATTTTCATAATTAGGTGAGAGATATGCCAACCATAAATATGTGTCCATCCATCCAATCTTAAAAATTCTCTCTCACCAAGAGTAGAAACATTTTCTCACAAAATTCAAGGAGTACAGTCAAACAACATTCAAAAATAATTCTCATTTAAGAGAATACTAAATCAACATTATGCATATACGTCTCCTTTCAACATCAACATAATAATGTCAAAAGAGAATAAGATAATAAAAAATAATTCACCTCTAAGCTAACTAAGAGATATGACACTTATTATTAAACCACATATCTTAAGAGTGAAAATTTCATAATTAAACTCCTAACACAAAATAATTATCAAGCAATACAACAACACTCTACTAAGAAGATTCCCACTACCCTAGGTGGTACTAAACTACAAAAATATGGTCTTTTGAGATTTTCCATTTCTAAAATTTATGAATATATGACACAAAAAATAAAGCACATAAATTTAAATGATAAGAATCCCAAGCTTAATAAACACTCATAAAACACAATGACAAAGATGACTTAATAATTGAGAAGGATGTAATCATACTCGAGGTGTTCAATCTAAGTGATCAAACTATGGTAGAAATATTTTGTTCATAACTCATGAACTATGATATATACCCATCTACCCAAGCCTCTAATACAACCATCACCAAAGGGATAATCGATAAACCAATCTCCTAAACAACTCAAAGAAGTACAAGTGTTCTTAAGGGTACACACTTAATGTTCCACACACATTTTATGAATGTCACAAAACTATAATCATGGTGTAACATGGTTCCCCACTAAGACACCACAATTCCATATACTAGTGCAAAACTTCATATCACTAGGTTCAAAAGACATGAAAATGATAATGGATTCATTAGGTCCTAGAGTTTGAGCCACATCTTTGATACCACATGTAACATCCCCATTGAGATCTAACTAAAAATACATAATTTTTTTAAAATAAATATATATATGAAAAATCGGATTACATCCTAAGTGTCTAATAGAGATAATAAAAGTATTCACATGCAATCATGACAACAAATCATATTACAACATAAGATACAAATCTCTAATAACATGAGAGAATGACAACTCAATATATGAATTAATTATAACATTTTAAACTCAACTTATGTAAATACATAATCACCACTATCAATGTGCATCAATGTATAATTACAACTCTTCATTACTATTTTATAATAACTATTACAATATAATACAATGTACAAATAAGATACTTAGATATCCCAGAGCATAGTTCTTAAGTTTCAAGTATATATGGCAATCTCAAGTGTTGTCTCGATAAGTAGTAATTTTATAGAGAGGGAGAGAATCATCCAAGTGATTTTACACACCATGGACCAATGATCCCCCACACTAATCCCATCAAGGAATGGCCCTCC
>JARHVA010001992.1:915000-937500 GCA_037957365.1 Torreya grandis | reverse complement strand
TATTATTTGTAGCCTATTATGCCTATCATAATCATACAAGTGTACTCAATTTTATGTATATTGAATAATACAAACTCAAATAAGGTTAGGGTAAGTGTCTAAACCCATTGGAAGGATTAATTAGATGTGTATATACTTTATTATGATCTTTATACCCTTTTAATTGATTCACAACTCAAGAAATGGAATTATATAGGGTCTCAGGTCTGTGTAGAGTCTAAAAAACTCTAGATTAGGGTTTAGCCAATTTAATGAGTTTCAACCATCAAAATATGATAAAACTTTGTAGTTAGGTTGTATTTTATATTCCTCAATCTAATAACACAAATTAAGACCTATAAAAACTTGTTGGTATGGATTTTGAGAGACTGAGTTACAATAAGGCCTAATTAGACCCAATTAACAAGACCTAGTGGTGGAAAAGGCATCTACAAGAAAAGTTAGTCCAATAAAGTTTGTAATAATGAGTATGTGGATATAAGAAGCTAATAAATTAAATTATATCATCAAGGTATAGAATTACAAGTCTTTAAAACAAAGTTTTTTCATAAAAAGGCTACAAGCTTTAGAGGTCCAAGAGAGCCTTGTGTGTATATTTGAGAGGGATATGTGATTTTTGATATTGAGACAGAGCTTATAAAGATTTGAGTTGATAATTTTATGCCTAAGAGATATCAAGTAAAATATTAGATTGCTTACCTGAGTTCTAAATAAATAATTTTGATTGTGAAGCCTTGAAAGGGCTAAGAACTAGTGAATGAAAGAAGGTGCAAGAGTTGGGATAATGTATGGACAGATATGAATAATGAACCTAAGGTAAAAAAAAAGTGGGGTTTTAGGATAGATATAAAAATAACTTATAGGAAACTAGTCATAATACATGCATCAAGAAGCTAGAAAGCTTATGAGATATTATAGAAACCCCAATAGAGGAGGCTATAAAATAAAGGAAACACATATTGGTTAGAGCTCACTATCAAGATAAGTGATAAGTTTAGAATTTTTGAATATTTTCAATATTGCCTATACATTAATTAGTATCAGATTAAGGTCAGTTTGATTTGAGTTTTGTTTTTAAGTTCTTTGAAACTTTTCTAATTGAAATTGACAAAGCATGATATGAGGAATGCTTGAGGTGGTACTTGTAGGGTATTGAGGGAGAAGAGGATGTTGTAGGTATGATCCATTAAGTTTAGTACAATGTTATATCAGATTGAGGAGAGAGAAAAAACAGCCCCTAAAATCATTTGAGAAGGACAAGAAGCTAGTCAAGAAAAGACTAGAAAAGACAAAGAGAAAAGAGAGCATTGGAGCTCCAAGAGACAAGAGAGAAAAGAGAATAAATAATAATATAAAATAGATTCAAGGAGGATAATAAGAGGTCATAAATATAGGAAAAAATAATAGGAAATTCCCAAAAAAAGTCTATGAGTCAAGATTGATACACTTTCTAAGAGGAAGGTCTAGATGGGCCTAGAAAATAAAGAGGCATGGAGAAGATGGATATAGAAAAATAATTGGAAGACATAAGAAGATAATTGAGGTAAGGTATGGTTATTATATATATCATTATGAATCTCATAAGAGAAAAACAAATCTAATGGATAGGATGGAATATGATAAGAAAGGCAAAGTGGCCACTAGAGTCACTTATGAGAAGAAGGCACAAAAAAGGTGTCTTGAAGAATGAGAATAAGAGAGAGAAGGAATCCCAAAGAGGAAATAATAATGAGATGTTTCCAAGTGAGAAACAATATAGAGATATTGAGAAGAGGGTTATCATTAAGGAGAATAAGAATAAGATGGAAGTGCCAAGAAGAGAACATGAAGGTGAAGACAAGAAGAGATGGAGGATGTCTATGCCAAAGACATTCAAAGAGACTATGTGGTCTCTTATTTTGTATGCTAATATTGCTTTTAAGTTTGTGTATGTAGGTATGAATAAGAAATAAAAGAAGGCCAAACATGAGGCCTTAAATTTGATGAAAAATGGGCCAAGAATATCATCCATCAAGTGGCAAGAGGATGAAAAAAATAAAGAACCTCTTGAAGAAGATAAGATGATGATGATTTAAGGCATTTCACATGTTGTAGATGAAGAGAAAGAGGAATATTATGATGCATTTCCATTTATAGCACCTGAAACAAGAGAAGAAGAATTCAAATAAGACATGAAGGTCACCCATGAAGACATATAAGAAGAGATGAGCTTGCAGTAGTTGCCTTTTGAGGTAAATTAATGTTTGAACATTGATTTTGATTGCATCTATGATGAGTAAAAATATGATATACATGTTGAGGAAAATAGTGAAAAACTATAGCCCTTAAAAAGAGAACAAGGGCATGGATATGTATGGCCTAAATGGCTGAAAAAAATAGGTGATGAGAAGAAAGAATATAACCTCAAACAAGAGATCAAACAAGGCAAAATTATAGGTGGAAAATAGCACAAGTGTGGAATAAAATCATAAAAAAGGTAAATTATACCAAGTTGGCATGGTAGAGAACAAAAGCATGAAGCATGAAAGAGGTGAAATGAGAATCAATTGGTAGACTAAGAAGGTAAAAGGAATCAAATGTGTGATAAATAACTTGAAAATAGCACAAGAAGATCATATTACAAGTGTACTCCAAGTAAGCATGAAGGTAGAGGAAGATATCAAGCCAATAAGAGAAATGGTACATGGAAATCAAGTCAAATAAGTGAAGGTACAACCATGTAAGCAAGAAGATGAGTACATGTGTTTTTAATATTTGTTTTAAAAATTTGTATATGATGATGTGTGTGAATTTGACTCTAATGATGAAGAAATATTTTACGTGGAAACAATGGCATTAATGAATGATTGTGTAGTAAGGCAAGAGGAGAATGAAGCACCTCAAAGAGTGCTTGAAAATCATGGTATGCAGCATGAGGAAGTTGATATAACTCTCAAAAAATAAGGATTCCAAGGATAATAAAAACAATAATTTTCCCAAGCAAGTAAAGATCAATTTGAACCAAAGTTTGATGAAGATTTAGAAGAGATGGATGCACTAAAGTTGCAATAAGAGTTGGAGATGATAGAAGACATGTTCAGTCCATCCAAGGGGATAAAATAAGGTGAATTAAAGTAGGTAAATTTTAAATATGAACTATGAGAAACATAAATAGAGTAGTAGCAAAGGAAAGCATAAAAAGTTGTGCAAACAAGGCTACAAGCAAGCTAGTTAGCAAGAAAATGGAGTATGAACAAGCAAACAAGGTGAGTTACTCAATGGGTCAAGCTAAATATAAGTTTTCATTTGATAAAAAAGAATTTGGAAATCCTAATATGGGTCAAATAACATTTTACTATGATGAAAATGAAAGGAACAAGAAATTTCTCTTACATAGTGAGCAAGAGGAGATGAAAGAGCATCAAAATGTGAAGAAATTGGAAAAAGAGGTAGAAAAGGAGAGTATATACAAGCAAATGAAATATTTTCACATGCATGAGAGGCCATTAAAGCCTAATTTAAATCCTAATTAAGGATGTGATAACATTATTAAGGAGAAAACATTACTCAAGAAGTAATAATCAAGTGAAGACAAGTTATCAAACAAACATGAGAAAGAAGAATGAACACCAATTGGTTATAGCTAAATGTGATAAGGTTCAAGGTGACTTGGAATAGGTGGTATATGTATCAAATAAGAGAGTACATCAGTGGGAAAATTTCATGTAGATATAGGTTGCATGAACAATAAGACTAGACAAAGCCATAAGAAAGAAATGAAAGAGTTTGGCAAGCAAGAAGGAACAAGGAATAAGTTTTAGGGTGGTTGGAGTTTTCCCTCCAAAACTAGTAATTTAAAAATTCAAATATTGTTATTAAGCCTAGAGTGATCAAATCAAGGTAAAAAGGTGGTAAATATTAAATATTGGTGTTAAGACTCATAAATCATTGTAATAAGTGTTTTAAGTCATAGGTATGCATGGTCATAAGGAGAAGGATCAAGATTTATCATGAGATCAAGAAAATCCCATGTTAAACTTGTAACTTCCATAGCCATCCTTGAATTTGTTAAATTATATAATGGTACATGAGTTTTGATATGGGAGAGGAGATAATAGGAGAATTAAAGGGGTCTCCAAGTGGTAGGAGGAGGATTATAAAATGGGGGAACTCAGAAAAACCTCTCATGAAGGATGAACAAGTCCACCTATGGACTGTATTGTAATAAATGTGGAAAAAAAGGAAAAAGGATAAATTTTTTGGTTGTGTTGTTTCCATTTCCAAGTATATTTATTTTTATTCACATATACACCTTGTCTCAGGTGAAGTTTAAAGGCTTTACAAATGCATAGACCATGTGTGTGTGTATGCAAGTTTTGAGGAAGGACTATAGAATACAGTCAAGGAGGAAGGAGTTGAACCATTGTTTGAAATTTATAAAGTGAGAATTTATATTTTTTTGAATTATTTTTATGGGTTTAAAACTCTATATATTCTTGATTATTGAGGAGGTATCATAGTGTAAGATAAATACAAAGAAGAAAATCTATGCCTTATGCCCTATTTAGCAACAATTAATAATTGAAGGAATCTTTGGTTCATGAAAGGTTGAATATTAGCTCATTGAGATAATATGTTACATAAATTAATTTTTGTATTATGTTTTTTTAATTATAAATTAATAGTGGGATCAGTATATAGACATAAGAAGTGGTCGTGTTGTGTCTTACAGCCATACCCTTATTTGTAGTCAAGACCCAATTTGCATGATCAGTGTCAATGGAATTGGAGGAAAGTTTAGGAGGTGAGTATTGATATATTATTTTATAAGGCATTAAAAATATTTATATGATATCAAAATAAATATTTAAAATAATCTAGATGTTAATTGATCAGGCATAGTTCTTGGGAATAGCATACAGTCCTATGTTAGGACTTAAAGCATGGAGATTTGAGATGAATAAGTTCTTATGTTTGAAATAAAAGGATCATTAAGCATATGAAATAAAATAATATATTACATATACCTAATAAAATTCTTATAACCTTTTAAGGAAATCCAAAAACCAAAACATTATTCTTTGGAGCCTATTCTACTTGTCACAATCATACAAGTGTACTAAGTTTTTTGTATATTGAATAATACGCGCTCAAATAAAGTTAGGGTAAGTGTCTAAACTATTTGGAAGGATGAATTACATGTGTATATACTTTATGATAGTCTTTATATCCTTTTAATTTATTCACAACTCAATAAATGGAATTTTAAGGGTCTTAGGTCTATGTAGGGTCTAGGAAACCCTAGATTAGGGTTTAGCCAATTTAATGAGTTTCAACCATAAAAATGTGATGAAAATTTGTAGTTAGGTTGTATTTTATATGAATTTAGTGAATAATATATATTTATATTTTTAAAAACTCATTGTTATGTATTTTGAGAGATTGACTTACAATAAGGCCTAATTAAACCTAATTAGCAAGGCCTAGTGGTGGAAAAGGCATCTACAAGCAGAGTTAGTCCAAAAAAGTTTGTAATAAGGGTTATGTAGATATAATAAGTTAATAAATGAATTTATATAATCAAGGTACAAAATTACAACTTTTTACAACATAGTTTTGTTATGAAAAAGGCTACAAGCCTTAGAGGTCCAAGTGAGACTTCTGTGTAGATTTGAGAGGGATAGGTGATTGTTGGGGTTGAGAAAAATCTTCCAAAGAGTTGAGTTAAGAATTGTATTCCTAAGAGAGATAAATTATAGGATTATTTTGCTTACCTAAGTTAAAAATCAATTTTTTTGATAGTGAAGCCTTGAAAGGGCTAAGAACTAGTGAATGAAAGAAGGTGCAAGAGTTGGGATAATGTATGGACAAATATGAATAGTGAACCTAAGGTGAAAAAAAGGTTTTTAGGATATAAATTAAAAGTATTTAGAGGAAATTATTCATAATACATGCATCAATAATCTATAAATTTATGAGATATTATAGAAACCCCAAGAGAGGAGGCTATAAAACAAAAGAAGCACATATTGGTTAGAGATCATTGTCAAGATAAGTGACAAGGTTCAAATTTTTAAGTATTTCCCCTATTACCTCTACATAAATAAACCTATACAATCATTTATTTCCATAACAATATATATTAACTCTCAATACAACCACATGAAATACATAGTTCTCATATGTAAATGATGATCAAATCAACTCAACATCATAATTACTAATCTAAACACCATACTTGTTTACTATACCTATTTACTCAAATTTTTAGATAGCCACCTAACTGAGAAAATACATTATGGTTTTAAAAGTTGATTTATATGTAAGTTTCACCATCATCTAAGGTTTTGGCTAAACATAGTTTGCTCCCTATCTAGGAAGTTTGTTATATTAACACAATAATCTCAACTCTTATTTATACCAGATATTAATAATCCAAGTTTGTTGCCTATCTCTATTAGCCTAGGTTATGTGGGTATAAGTATACTATTTTTTCACCATATAATAATGATCCAAAACATTACTTATACATGTATACACACCACTAATATATACCATATATTATCTAATAGAAAACTCTAATTTGCCATATTATCAAAATCACAATATTATTTTGAGTTACAGTATTAAGTGGATTATCAAGATAATAGCTTATATCTATGGATTATCACATTATTATTTGTATTATTTGGGGATTTATATTACATTTTTTGGATCATAATTCTTTAACACTATCAGTCTGATGTTATATTCCAAACAAAATAATAGATCTAAAAATAACTATGAAAAGATCAAGAAGGAACATGAACAAACAGAGTCATCAAGAGCAAGGCATATCTACCTATACAATAAAGGATGAAAGAGTGGCACAATGAAAAGAAATAATTTGAAACCCTTTTTTTCTTCTTTCTTTTCTCCACTTCCTCCAATTCACCCTGGTTATCTTCTTTCAAATATTTTGTGTTCTTCTGCTCTCACTCTCATGTGTTAAAACACTTATGATGATATATTTATCTTCCCTTATTCTTCCTTTATAAAAATAAAAGGTGTTAATTCTTTATTTCCATATTTTTATTTTTTGTTTTGTTTTTTTTTTGCTAATTTTAAGACAATTCTTTTTTTCTAGATTTTTAATTCATTTCTCTTTCTTTTCTAATTTCCATTTTTTTCTTTTCTTTTAAATAATTTTATTTTTATATTTTAATATGAAATCCCAATTTCCAATTAAACTTAATTTAACATTTAATTATACTTTTGTGTGTGTGTGTGTGTGTGTGTGTGTGTGTGTGTGTATAACTTTACATATAAAAAAATAAAAAAGAACAATATATAAATTTACATATTATTTTGTGTGTGTGTGTGATTTTTTTAATGTGTAAAGTGTTTTTATTCATATATAAAGTGCTTTTAAATATGTAGTATAATGTTTTTATTTATATAAGGGTTTTTAATTAAATATAATTTAGTTTATTTATATACGGTGTGTGTGTGTGTGTGTGTGTGTGTGTGTGTGTGTGTGTGTGTGTGTGTGTGTGTGTGTGTGTGTGTGTGTGTGTGTGTGTGTGTGTGTGTGTGTGTGTGTGTGTGTGTAAGCACTTTATATATAAAAAAGAGATTTAATTTTAAAATCATAAATAATAACCCGTATTGAATTTTTCTTTTTTAAAATTTGCCTCTACATGTATTAATGACATATTAGGCTAAGAACACAAGGTAACTTATTTCTATAATTTTAACTACTCAAGAAAACATAGAAAATAATAATTTAAGCAAATACCAAAAGTAATTATTTTAAAATGCATTTTCTATCATGACTAACTATCATGGTGTCTGCAGGGCTTCACTAGCTCTCTTTCAACTTATGATGTCTCTATCTACTTCAACCCTCTTTGATGATGCTCTCCCTCTAGTACACTCAAGGGAATAATTCTCTTATATCCACCTCACAACACACAAGTAATTAGATCATATCACATTATAATCATAAGGAAATAATATACATTGAAATAATACATTAATATGCCTAAAATGTAAATGCATACATAAACTAGTTTATAATAAGCAAACATGTATTATCATCTAATTAATAAACATTATATTATTCCAAAATAGCACAAATCTCAAACTTAATTAGAAATATAACTAAATATGAATTTGTTAACTGTAGATATCCATAAATAATCTAGCAAGTTTGTCTGACAAGGAATCAAGATGTAACATTGTGTACTCAAGAACTAGTACTCAAACATGCTTACCTCAATGCTATTAAATACTAACACTCTTTAAATATAAGTCTCACACCACTAAAAAAATCTATCATGACCTCATGTAGACCTAGATCCTTGACATCAATCAATAGAAGAATCATTAGGTTGCCTTCAAATTCTCTCTCAATAAAAGAGACATTAGGTTGCCTTCAAATTATCTCTTGTCACATGGCTTCCTTTTCACATCAAGAACACAAGCTCATACCTCAAAGACCACTCACCATGCATCTTCACTAGTTTTCCTTGACATTAATAACATCAACCTTGACATAAATGACAACACTTCTCAACATAAATTTGTTTTTTATTCCTGAGTGTTTTCACCAACATGATGCTAAGGGAAGAGCATACACAATTTCATGACACAAATAGAATTCTAAAAGTAAATAATTAACTCTAATAAAACAAATGTGAGCTAATTACTAGAAACTTGAAAAATTGAAGTGAAAAATTAGTATCAAAAATAAAGGAATTTAGTTTTTGTTTTAGTCTTGTTGTGAAATTTATTTGACAAGCATTATGCAAATAATTGGTTAGAGTGTTTGTTTGGGCTTGGATTCAAGGAAACCTATAATGGAGTAAATAAAAACAAAAAAACACAAAAACAAGCCTTTGTTACAAATTCATAATTACATAGTAAAGTAGAAAAGTAAAATTGCTAATGGTTAGACATAATAAATAACATAGAACACAGGAAAACACATGAAAATGAATTCATAGTTACAGAATAATTTCATAATTAATCTTACCAAATTCATAGATATAATTACCTATTTTTCAGTTTAGAATAATGATTTCACAGTTGACAAAAATAATTTTGCCAATTGAAATGATGATTTCATTGTTAAAATTGACAATTTCATTGTTTTAGATGATGACTTAATAGCTATAATATAATTTCATAGTTTGACCTGCAGAGAATAAAAATAGAAAACATAAAGAATAGGGTGAATAATTTCATAATTTTTAGATGATTTTTTAACTAAGGATGATGATTTCATAGCTTATTAGAATAAATTCACAATTTGTAAAAATGATTTCACTAATAAGTTTGTTGAATTCATTATTGTCCTATAACAAAGAGTTATAAAAAACCAAAAACATAGATACAAGTAGAAAAAAAGTATAAAAATGATGGTGAAATTAAAAATAGGATAAATACTATAAAAATATGAGAAAAAAATGATTTCATAGTTATGGGTTATATTTTTATAATTAATGTCTTTAAATTTTTAGTTACATAGTAATCATACATAGTCGAACAAAAAACACCAAAAAAATGACCTGTAGCTTCAAAAAACACTCACAAAACCAAGATTATATGCATATGCAAAATAAAAACAGCAAAAATTGAAAGAAAAATTCTTTATAAATGCAATTTTTATGAGTATGAGATGAAAATATGAGGGAAACAGTCCCGTCATGCATGCCAAAATGTATTAAATAAAATTTATAAATGGAAACTAAACTATGAAATCTTAATCTAAACTATCTCAAATTAAGATAGAGATATAAACAAATGAAACAAACATAAACTTATACCTTATTTGTAAAATCTTCTTCCATTATGATGTAGATTATATTATCTCTATTTAAAATGTGGTTACTCATTCTTCAAATATGAGGTAAAATAGGCACAAAAGGCTCTTTGGTAACTTTGATTCACTTTGAATTGGATTAAGATTTTGATATCACTTCGTTAGTATATGTCAAGATGATGAAAGTGATAGCTTCATGCTTATTTATAGATTTTTAGATGAAGAATCCAATGGTGGAGGACTATTTGGATATTTTAAATAATTAAATAATCTACAGTGGCTAATGAGTCCTCATCTATGAGGATGATGACTATTTCAAATAGTTGAGAGAAACATGGAAATGGTTAACCAAGTCATCAATAATGCGTCAAACTATTTGACAACTCAAAGGATGACTCAAAAGACGTTGAGTAAGTTGTGGGATTGGTTGGAATGAGTCAACATGTGAGGGAGATTAAGGTGAAAGATGTTGGATGAGGTGTAAAATCTGAATTAAATATTTAAATATGGATTTAAAGTGTTCACAATTAATTGATTTGATTTATTCAATTGTTTAAGAAGAGGGAAATGTCATGAATTATGTTAAGAAGAATAATTAATAGATTTTAGGTGTATTTCAACACTAAATGTAATTTAGGTTTATACACTTAGTAAAACAAGGTAGGACAAATTTTATATGTAAAAATTATTTTCATCAAATTAGCCTGTATCAACAATCATCTCTATTAGGAAAACTTGAGTAAGATGCAAAACTATAACATCATGAAGTAAATTATATCTTATGCAAAGCCTACACATCCTCACATAGGACTCAATGATTTGGTGTATTGGTGAGGTGTAAGTAGTTTATACTCATCAACCCAAGTTTCATTCTCATTGATATTATTAGGACACTTTCAACAAGTGTCCATGTGGACACTTTGAGGTATGGGTCACACTTCTCCATGTGGATAAGTAAAAACATAATGGGGTATTTCAGATGTGAATTGCTTAGTGGATATTATGGACCTAGGTCCACCCTCATGTGTTTCTACTCAATTTTGCTATTTAATATTTAGAAGAAGGAAGCTAAAAGTTAAATGGTCAGGGGTTAGATGATACCCAGATTAAGTTGCACACCGTATCTAGACATTGTAGGAGCTTCTCTTTGGCTATGGAGGGAGACACCTGTAGATAAGAAAGAGACTCAAACAAAGAAAATGTTAGATAGATACATGGTAGACTGCCAAGCAAAGCTCGGTCCCAGAAGTGCAAAGACTTCCTTGAGGGATGACAGTCCACTTATTTGACAAAAGAGTTGCTAGAAAGAGAAATAATGAAAGGCTAAAGAAGAGAAATAGATAACGTGTACCTGATTCCTACAATCTACCTCTCACAGTCGTTGATGTCAGTTAGTCTGCCGTCATCGATTGGTCAATGTTGCCGATGTCAATTATGTTGTCGATGTCGGTAAGGGCAAGGGGACTTTATGCCAATGTCGATAGGGGCAATGGGCCTTGGATGGGTTTCAGGGTATGTCTATGGTCAATAAAATGGTCTGAGAGATTCAAAAGGGTTGTGCAGGGATGTAGGACAGTGGATAGAGTCTTAGGAAGGACAAAGGAAGGGGACAGGTTGTCAAAATGGGTCAGGATAAAAGGAAGGCTTTTCAGCCTCTCTAGGAAGAAAGTCGGATTTGGTCTCAATAGTACTCAGAAATGGCCAATGGACTAATTACTAATGCACTCTAAAAATACTAAAATATAAACCAGAAGAATACTTAGCTCTTGGTGGAGAACCAGAAGTGTAGAAGACTTGTTTGCGTTATGGTTGATGTCGAAGACCTCGTGTAATGTTTCTATCTGGTGTGGAGTGAATTTTGTAGAGTTTCTTAGCCTAGAGAGTGATGATAGAATGTTGATGCCTCATCCCAAAGCCTACCTTTGATGTGCAAAGAGTCGAGGAGTAAGAGAATTTGGATCTGGGGTAGTAAGAGAATTCGTATTCAAGCCTTGTAGTCGAGGTTAGAATTTTGTTTTAAGTAACTGACGTCAGTGATCCCATCGGCATCGGCCAACAGTTAACTGAGGTCAGCAGCTAGAGAACAGGTAAAAAGGCTATTTTTAGCCTTTTACCCATTCCTCCATTTGCCAAGTTAGTTGTCATTGGTGAATGGTCCAAAGGCAAATTAAATAGGCGTGAGAGTTAGTGAGAGAGTTGGAATGGGTCTTAGGTAATTATGATTAGTCATAGGGTGATAAATGGTCTAAGGGCAAGGTATCCAAGGTGAGGTGTCTAGGGTGATGTCATTAATTTAAAACAAGTAATTTATTTTAAATTAATAAAGTGTGTAAGGGACCAAGGGGAGTCGACACAATTTTGGTGTCTACATTTGCCCCTTTTTGTCTTGTTGGTTATTCTGATGAACTGCAAGACAAAAATAGGAGTAAGTTTCCCTAGGTATGGGATAAGGTGTAGGTTGCCCCAAGTACAGGATGAGGTATTCCCCCTCAAAGTGAGAGTCGAGGGAAGGTAACCTAATATCAGGTGCTAATTTGATAGGCAGTGGATGGGTATGGTGAAGTTGGAGTGTGAACACAGTAATAGTTGGGATTGCGCGTATACCACTTCACATGATAGATAGGTTAAATTATCACAGTCAAAGGTTGAGGAGTGCTAAAATCAAAATAACTGGTCCCTAGCATTTAGTCGTAGCTGATTTGGGTTAAATGATCAAAGCTGTAGCTCCAATGGTCATCATGTTCCAAGTATCTCAGGCTCAGGAAGTGCTCCTGGAAAACACGAAAAATGTCACAAATATTAGGGATCAACTTGAGTGCGATCCATCAATAGGTGTGAGGGTCGTAGCATGGGTTGCATACAATTTGCTAAATATTTGTGAGGTAGCATATATGCAATCAAAACAACCAAGGCAAAGTTGTCTCGAAAGTGGTCATGGTATGAGGAGATAGTTGCAATCTCCAAGGTCATTGGTTGATTCATGTTGAGTCATGGTATGATCTCAAGTGGTGTGTGTTGTGGTCAGAGAGATGTATGTGATCTCCAATGTGCCCCATGAGAAGTTCAGGTAACTCATTCAGTGTCAAGGCTGATTGTTTGGTCATGATTTTGGGTTGGTATAGATAGTTGGTCCATTAGATGGATGGATGAAGGAATGGCTGAGCTAACCTCAGAAGACCCCATGTCAACTAAGTGTTGCCTACATAGCCCCTGTTTGAAGGGCCTCAGGCCAATGTAGTTCTCCCCAAAAGGGAAGAGTCAAAGAGGTCGATAGGTTGTTTTGGTTAGGTTAGTGTCTGTTAACATGTCCCATATGTTTGATGGTACATGCTTGAAATGATGAGGATGATGATGATGTTACAGCCTTTTCCATATTATGTAATGGTGTATTTTGTAACATTAGTTATATGGTTTTTCATCCCTAGCAATTTCCATATTGGTGATGGTGTATGCTAAAAATGAAATGAGTATATTTATGCTTCAGCAAGTTTCCATATTTGTGATGGTATATGCTTGACATAAATTATGTGGTCGATAGTTTCCATGTGTATTGTTGTCCGTAGAAACTAGTGTAAATGGGCTATGATGTCATGTTAGTGGATTGGTTTGGTTTGGTTTGGTTTGGTTATAAGATGATTTGGTTGTATGTGACCAAGGTGTAAGAAGTGAAAGGCGTGTTACTCTTTCATTGACAAAGACTATAATGATGGCATAGATAAGGTTTTTGCAAACAAAAAGCCCCGTTCATGCATTACATCATTGACCATTGGTTGATGTTAGAGAAGTATTCAAATCACTTGACATTAAGTGAGCTCAACATCCCTTGGGTATGTTGGGGTAATAGGTTTGATTATGTGAGATGTGAGGATAGCGTAACCCTTTTTAGCAAGGATAACTTTGCCCCTTATATAGGTGACCCTGAGAATGACTATAGGGAAGTCCGTGACTTAATAGCTTGTCAGTCATTTTTTTTTTTTGGTAGACTGATCAATGTAGGAAGTCTACGTGGGGATGTTGTTTTGTTTTGTGGTCATATTTGAAGCTGTGTATGTAGCAAAAATCTAGGCATAGCCATCCTTCGAGGGAGTGGTCTATGTTTTGCTTTGTATGTTTTGATGTCTTTGAATAGCCGTCCTTCAAGGGAGTAGTCTAGTAATTACAGCAATGATGCAGTTGTCCTTCAAGGGAGTAGTCTACATTTATAATTTATGACCTTTGTATGTTTTGTTAAGCATCCCAATTTTATATGTTTTGTTGACTGAAGTTTTAGTCATGGACTAGACTAGAGAGGTTTAAGGGTTTCCCTTTTAGTAGGACAAAGCATTAATGCAAAAAGGATTAACTAATGTTTGTAGTAAAAAAAGGGTTGAAAGGAATAGGAATGAGGATGATAGGGGTTGTTCAAGGGATGAGCTCAAGTTAAACATCAAGTGATTGATTATTTGATTAACAGTAGAATGGTCATAGATGCAAGGCATTAAGGGGCTCAGGTTCTATCCGGCCTTCAAGAGAAGACAGACGATAAGTCCCTGATCCATACTTATGCATTATGATATAAGATTCAAGCCAATTAGGAGCAAACTTGCCCTGTTTGCTTCTTTCCATATTGGTCACATGTTGGAGATGGTTAAGAGGTTGGCTGGTGTTTGGTCGATGTCATGATAGTTAGTATAAAGTCAAATTCCCCCAATCACTTTTGTGACAAGGACAATGTTTGACACCCATTGCGGATAATCAATGGGTTGGATAAATGAGATAGAGAGAAGACGATGAAGCTCCTCTTTAACAAGGAGTGTGATGTGAGGATGCCTCCTATGAAGCTTGGTTGATAGGCTTAGTTTAAAAGGGTGAGATCTTGATCTTCCAGGTTGTAGTCTAGAATCTCAAAATTATTGAAAGTGATGGAGGCAATAGTGGGTAATAATTTGACCAAAGCAGACAATGATTGGGGACCTTCAGGTTGGACCTCCACTGCTTGTAAGGCCTTGATCAAGGTTAGACAATGGTGTGGAGATTTTTGTATTAGGTCATATAAAGATGTCTTCATAGGGGTTTGGTGAATTCATTTCACCATGGAGTCATGAAGTGGCTTCAAAGATGTTGGATGGCATGTGCCCAAGATTGAAATCTTAGGTTTTGGTAGTTGAGAAGGCTTGACAAAAGGATATGTCTGAGGGATAAAAACCTTCTCTTTTCCTTTATCCTTCATAGTTTGTGATCTGGTGGCCACATTGATAGTGTTGATTTCGAATAAAGGGGGACAAGGTGGTAGAGAAACCATAGTCTGATGATGGGATCCCGATTAAGGTGAGGATGTTTGGGAGACATGGGATGGTGTCGGTGGTTTGTTGTAAGGGTGGTCAAGAGGATCCTTAATAAAAAGAGTGTCCTTTTTGTAGTGTTAATAGATGACAACTTTAAGAGCACAACAATGCTCAGTGTCATGTCCAGGTGTGTGATGATATGCACAAAATTTAGTGTCATTGAACCAAGATGGTTTTGATCTGAGAGTTGATGAGTGTGAAGGTGAAGAGGTGTGAGAGGCATGGGATGATGTCAGTAGTTTTTCAAAGGGGTCCTTAATGAGAAGGGTGCCTTTTTTCAAGTGTTGACAAATGACAACCTTAAGATCACAACACTGCTCAGTATCATGTCCAGGTGTGTGATGATATGCATAGATTTTAGTGTCATCAAACCAAGATGGTTTTGGTCCGAGAGGTTGGTATGGTTTAAGAGGTGGGAGACTGATGCTAGAAGACTACAACAATTGGCATAATAGCAAAGCATAGGAACCCACTAATGGGTCTTCACATTTTGTTTTAGTAGGGGTTGACAACTCTTATTTAGGAGTTTTTGGAGGAGTCTTTCGTACCATCTTTTTGTTTGGCGGTGTGGTCACACGCGTAGATGACACTTTTGTGGTGAGGGGTGTTGGATGTTTTGGAGGAAGTATGTTTTTTTAGGTAAAGGTAGTAATGGAGGTGACTTATTTTTGTTAAGTGTTGGAGTAGGGAGCACTCCTATTAAGGTGGATAGATGTGGGCCCAAAATAGAGGGCAATGGTGATGGTGGGAGAGGAGTTCTCCGACGTGGTTTAGTAGCCTTCTTTAGTTTGGTTTGAGGACCACTATTGTGTGGGGTGAGGTTTAAGTCTACCTTCACTAGTGGATGAGTGAGGTTTGATATGGGGCAAACACCGAGAGATTTAATATCTTTCGGTATGGTTAACGCTTGTGAGGGTTTAGGTCTAGATATGGATAAAAATGTGTGAGACATAGCGATCTTGGGTAAAACGTGAGAGAAAGCTATCACCAGTTCTTCATCAGCTAAAGTGGGTGAAGTGACAAGTTTTGCTTTTGATGGAGAAGGGATTGGAGAATGTGGCTCTTCGAGAGGATAGAGTGCAGGGATGATCATGGCTTCCTCGTGTGGTCAAGGAGCGGGAAAAGTATGATCTTCCATGGGTAAAAGGAAGGATGAGGGTGGAGCTAGCGGTGCTGGTATCATCAAAACATCCTCCAATATAAGAGAGTTCAAAGTATACTCTTCTGTGTCTATAAGGGGGGAGGATGGAAGACTAATAGGAGAAGAAGGTTCTTCCACTCGTGGAGGAGTAATAGGAGAAGAAGGCTCTTCTACCTGTGGTGGACAAATATGAGAAGGCTCCTTTACCTATGATAGACAAATAAGAGAAGAAGGTTCTTCTACCTATGATGGACAAATATGAGAAGAAGGCTCTTCTACTTGTGGTAGACAAATAGGAGAAGAAGTCTCTTCTACCCATGGTGGACAAATAGGAGAAGGCTCTTCTACCCATGATGGAAAAATAGGAGAAGAAGGCTCTTCTACCTGTGGTGGAGAAATAGGAGAAGAAGGATCTTCTACCTGAGGTGGACAAATAGGAGAAGAAGGCTCTTCAACCTGTGATGGACAAATAGGTTGACTAACCTCTTTAGACTATGGGAGAGGTTGGTTAGACATAAAAGGAGAGACCGTGTTGACCAAGCGTATATTACGCTCTTGGGAGTCATTGGCCGTGGTCTGAATGTTATTTTGACTAGGGGATGGTTAGGGAAAGGTTGTCTAAAGATGTCTATGTTTTGATTAGGTGGTGCATTTGGGTTATCCAAGACAAGATCACCTTTATCTAACATGTCCTGAATGACACTCTTGAGGGTTTTACAATTGTCTGTGTCATGGCCTTTGACACGGTGATAATTACAGAAGTCATTCTCCCTATACCATGCAGGGATGGCACATGAAGGATCAAATTGAGGTGGTGGTCAAATTTGGGGGAGATTGAGGACCCCCTACTTGACTAATTTATCCAACACAGAAGCGTATGATTCTCTTATTGGAGTGTATTGACGTTGTATATTCTGTTGTTGGAATTGTCTTGTGAAGTATTCTAATGTAAAGGGCTCAAATTGGTTAGTTGTGGTAGAAGATGATGATCTAGTGACCACAGCATTTTCCAACCCCTTGGACTTGGAGTGGGAAGAAGAAAGTTTGGAAGAAGGGTCATTAGATTTTGCATTGGTATTTGTACTATGCAATGTGACTCTATCTTCTTCAACAGCGTGGAGTTCAAGCTTATTGGCCATGGTGAAATCTTCATCAAATGTGTGGAATGTTTGAACCCACAAAGTGGATGAGATGTGCTTGGCACATGCTCAAGAGAAGAGCTCAATGAGCTCAGGTTGAGGTAAAGAAAAGGAGAGTTGGTTAATCAAACCTCTCCAATGGGCAACGAAGTCAGCAATTGACTCATCATCGAATTATTTAATAGAATAGAGGTCTGTAATGGAGACCTTCTTGGTGATGTTGATTGAAAAGTGGTCAAGGAATAGTTGGGCGAGTTGAGTGAAAGAAAAAAGGGAATGACTGGCAATAGAGCTATACTAGTCAAGGGCAGCGCTAGAAAGTGACATGGGAAATGTGCGAAGTAATAACGCATCATCGTGTACTATAAGGTAGCAAGCATGTCTAAAGGCTTGTAGATGTTGTTGTGGGTCTTTTTTATTCTAAAAATGAGTAAATTTTAGGAGTTCCCACTGGTTAGGATATGGTTGAATAGGGATTGAAGGATGGATAGGTTCATTACAGATTTGTTCATATGAAAGAACATTGCTTGAACCAAAAATGGATGTCTCAAGGTTGGACATCTTATCCATCAGCATCTTAATTAGATTGGTTGATGGATTGGCAGGTGGGGCACCCCCTAGGTTGTAAGGTACTTGAAAGGCATTGGGAGGGGCATACAATGTACTAGGTTGCGTTTGTATAGGTGTAACATATTGGTAGTTCATCATGGGGACTGATGTTGAGGTCAAGGAGGCTTGTGCCATGAAGCTAGAGGGCACAACTTGACTAGGTGTTACCAAAGGTGGTTGAGTGGTAACGACACTAATAAAAGGATAGGTAGTCACTCTTGTATTTATGGGTGCAAGAGTGGGTGAGGTAGAAACAATCAAGTTCTAAAAAGGTGTTGAACTTGCTTGAATTATTTGTGGTTGAGGGGGTACAAAAACCCCGATGGAGGTAGGTCCATAAATAAAAGGGGAGGCCAAATCTTGAGTATTGGCCACAATTGGGTTACTAGTCGAGGCAATGGCTTGGGTAGCAGATGGTGTTGATATCATTGCTGCTTAAGTTAAGGAAGTTGGCATCCCAAGAATAGGGTTACCTGAAGGATCTCATGTTTGGTTTCTTGTGAGATAGTGTTGGAGAGCTTTGACGTTGAGGTCAAGGAATCTCTCAAAATTTTGATCCCCTTCGGGAACAATTCAAGGTTGATTAGGGGTAGGTTGGATAGGAGTACACTCAATATCTGAAGTATACTCCATTAGGGGACTTGTTATGAAGGGCCAAGGTGGAAGTGGTTGTTGACTTGCGTGGTCAAGAAGAGATTTGGCTTGACTATGTGTCAAAACCATTAAAGGCAAAAGAGATTTTAGGTTCCAAAAACTGTGTTTCAATTTCAAAAAACCAAAAATGTGTGTTTAATAGCAAAAAAAAGTCAAGTTTTAAGCTTGTTATTTTGGAAAGAAAATTTTGTTGATAGTGACCGACGTCAGTGGAAAAATTGATGTCGATGAAGAAAAGTTGCCAACGTCGGTAGAAAAATTGATGTCGATGAGGATAAGTTGCCGACGTCGGTTGAAAAAATGATGTCGGTGTCTGTGTGTTTCCAAAAACTCAGAAAACTGAAAGTTTTTGGAATAAAGAGAAATTTTGAGTTGTTTTTGATCCTCAAAATGATGCATCCTCACCAGCTCAAACAATCAGATAAGAATAGAAAAATAGATGAAAGCAAGCAACCTCTAAACGTTAAATTCCTAAGAATAAATTTTAGAGTCGTGGTGGCTTATGCCTTAGAAGAATGTGTTTGGGAATTGGGCTTTTAAAATGGGTCCTAAAGAGGAAGTCTAAGGTTGGTTTTAGGTTATGTTTTGGTGCTCAAAAATCTATGTTAGGTTCTGTACATGGCCTGGTGCTAGGGGCTTGCCCCCCTCACTTCACAAACCTAGAGCCGAGTTGGGCCACTTAGCCAATATATACTTTGCCTATAGTTTATACTCTGCCAGAGAACAGAGTGGGTCCTCCCCTTGGTAATGAAGTCCAAGTGGGATCGCCAGGAAGGGTAAGGTATCTACTAGGTGATGAAATCCTAGTCGGGTCTTATCTCAGGTAAGTTTAAATGTTTGATTGTGAATGTGGTCTGGATGTGTAACATATGTGCACTACGATTTATTCATAATGCATTTTAATTACTAGGTGTGAGGGCTAAATATGCATTCAAGAAGGAATGAAATGCAATAGTGTTTTTAACCCAAATTGAAATGTTTTGTTCAGATGCAAACAAGTGAGGAAAAGGTTAAGAGCATGAATTTTCACTACTCTAAGATGCAAGGAAAGAGTGACAAGAAGAAAAAGAAAGAAGTTCTTTTTAGATTGTGATTATGATTTCTTTTCAAAATAAAAAGATAGGAGAGGAAGTAAGAAGAGAATTTAATGCATCTATATGAAAGCTAATTTTTAGAAGAAATGAACCCAAGGAAAACTCTAGGGTCCAACTGGGCGTGCCAGAATGTTTCTACTCATTTTTGCTATTTAATATTCAGAAGAAGGAAACTAAAATTTAAATGGTCAGGGGTTAGATGATACCCAGATTAAGTTGTGCACCGTATCTAGACATTGTAGGAGCTCCTCTTTGGCTGTGGAGGGAGACACCTGTAGAAAAGAAAGAGACTCAAACAAAGAAAATATTAGATAGATATATGGTGGACTGCCAAGCAAAGCTCGGTCCCAAAAGTGTAAAGACTTCCTTGAGGGATGACAGTCCACTTATTTGACAAAAGAGTGTTGCTAGAAAGAGAAATAATGAAAGGCTAAAGAAGATAAATAGATAATGCGAACCTAATTTCTGCAATTTGCCTCTCATAGTCACTGACGTCGATTAGTCTGCCGTCATTAGTTGGTCAATGTTGCCGACGTCAGTTATGTTGTCAACGTCGATAGGGGAAAGGGGCCTTGATGTCAATGTCGATAGGGGAAATGGGCCTTGGATGGGTTTCAGGTTATGTTTGTGGTCAATAGAATGGTCTGGGAGATTCAAAAGGGTTGTGCAGGGATGCAGGACAGTGGACAGAGTCTTAGGAAGCACAAAGGTAGGGGACAGGTTGTTAAAATGGGTTAGGATAAAAGGAAGGCTTTTCAACCTCTCCGGGAAGAAAGCCAGATTTGGTCTCAACAGTACTCAAAAATGGCCAATGGACTAATTACCAATGCACTCTAAAAATACTGAAATATAAACTAGAAGAATACTTAGCTCTTGTTGGAGAACCAGAAGTATAGAAGACTTGTTTGCATTATGGCTGATGCCGAAGACCTCATGCAACGTTTCAATCCAGTGTGGAGTGAATTTTGCAGAGTTTCTTAGCCTAGAGAGTGATGATAGAATGCTCGTGCCTCATCCCAAAGCCTACCTTTGATGTGCAAAGAGTCGAGGAGCAAGAGAATTTGGATCCAGGGTAGTAAGAGAATTCGCATTTGGGCCCTACAACTGAGGTTAGAATTTTGTTTTAAGTAACCAATGTTGGTGATCTCACCAGCGTTGGCTGACGGTTGACCGATGTCAGCGGCTAGAGAATGGGTAAAAAGGCTATTTTTAGCCTTTTGCCCATTCTTCCATCTATAAAGTTAGTTGTCATTGGTGAATGGTCCAAAGGTGGATTAAATAGGTGCAAGAGTTAGTGAGAGAGTTGAAATGGGTCTTAGGTAATTATGATTAGTCATAGGGTGATAAATGGTCTAAGGGTGAGGTATCCAAGGTGAGGTGTCTAGGGTGATGTCATTAATTTAAAATAAGTAATTTATTTTAAATTAATAAAGTGTGCAAGGGACCAAGGGGAGTCGACACAATTTTGGTGTCTACATCATGTCCTACTTTGATAAGGTGTTTCTCCATACCATTACTCTAATTCATAGATCTAATATATTAAAATCATTTAACACCTTATATTTAAATTCATAATAACACATTCACGATGCTTTAGGTAAAATTATCCAATTAGAGTTGATCATTTATGCTCTACTCCCTTTCCCACTCCATCCCATTTTGAATCTTTTGAAGCTATCATACACATCAAATCCTTATCTTGGCATTGATTTCATGGTAGATATTATTATTGTCATATCCTATTATTTATTTCTATTAAACCCTATTTAGTTTCAATTCCTCCTAGTTTCACCTTTTCTATCTGAATCTGCTCTAGAAGCCATGATCTCTAGAGATGCTAGAGCCCTGACTCTAACAATAAATGGATCCAAAGTATTATATGTACATTATGACCATTGATAAAAATATTAGTCATAGGCTCAATTTGAAATACCCTTTATTCTAGATATAGATTAATTCCTCCCTAAAAACCCATCCAACTGATTGATTCATCAACTATGAATCGATAGTTGTTCTAATTGGGATGTTATTATGTTGGATCCCTAATAGAATTGACCCATTCTTATATCACATAAAAGGAGGAATAGTGAACTAGTGTTTTATGTATAAGGCTCTAGGGTATCATTATACTGAACCTCATGTCTTTTCCTAGCCTAACATCAAGGAAGATGTGATCTACCCTACTAAGGTCAAGAATATTTTTTACCTTAATGTGTTATTGGATATTTATGTTTTGAACTCCTCTCTAGTGCTTTGTCATGTCCCTATTAGTATACTAGACAAAAAGGGGTTGTTTGTGGTTTAACTCAATTCTACTGATAGTTGGAAGAGTGGATCCTCCTTATCCAAGGATTGACATTTTAGATCAAATATCAAGGGTGATATGGCCCCATATTAGAAGATAACACTGTCATAAGGACCCGAAAGACCTTGAGGAGACAAGTAAACTTAGCGCATAAGATTTAAGAATATTTAATAGTATAAAAATAGGCCTTTATTAATGACATTATTAAATAGTTAGTTATTAAAGGTCCTCTTTTTGAAGGGGTCTTTGCTACTCTTTTAGACTTATATTCTATATTAAGGGTGATTTCATCATATTGTCTTATTTTCTTTCCATGATTTTACTTCACATTTGTTTCATGTTAATAGGATTAGTATCATATTTTCTCATCGTTAAGAGGTTAATCCCCTCTCTTATGGGGGTGGAATAAAGGATGGATTTATCATTAGTTTATGATCTAGTTTTGAAATT
>JARHVA010001992.1:732500-910000 GCA_037957365.1 Torreya grandis | reverse complement strand
TAGAGTGATGTTAACCAAAGAGTTACTTGAATTCACTTTACCCATTGTGTATCTGGCATCCAATTAAAATAGGACACATGGAGGCTTCTGGTTGGCCACACAATCACAATATCCACATATTATTTACTCTACCTTGGTATGGATCACACGTAAATTTTATACTCTTCATTCTATCATATAACCTTTATAATCTATGACTTTACATAATATACAAAATAACAAGTCGTTGACTTCCCTTGATCATGCTTGGGATTCAAAATAGAAACCTCTATCATATAAGACTAAGTGATCATAAATTGTGTTGTGACCAATCATTGTTAAAATAATAATCCAATTGTGAAATTTTGAAAACTTGGTGAAAGATTTGAAACCTTTTGATTCTTATATATATAATTAGAGTGGCAATATTTTAGGCTTGAGAAAGAATAATTTGGCCATAATTATAAAATGTGAACTCACTTAGGTCATATAATTATTGACTTAGATTTTAAAAGCATTTGAATGAACCTTGGGACTTAAAACTTAGGCTTTACAAAGGACCTTGGACTCTCAAACATGAACATTGTGAGCATAAATTAAAAATGTGACCAATTAATTGAATCTAGACTTGGAGGACTCACATTATAAAATTGACCTAGAATGAACTATGACAACCAAAGAAAATGAATAAATGAATTGTGGTTGAAGGATATAATGAACCAAGAAGAAGGAACCATACCAAGATGACTACCATCATATAATGAAAACCATAACGGATCATGTAAGAGTAACCAAAACACATTTATAACCTCCAAATATATCTATATTTTCTTCATATAGATGTTAAAATGTCTTGGAACATTTTGGACTCCAACACACCCAATATGTCTCATCATAGAGTAAATGATCATCTCCATCAAATTTTTGGTCACATCGAAATTTATCATTGATTTTAAAAACTTCCTTGTAAATGTCTTTCAGAGATTGATTTTATTGTTTTGTAATGTATTTTTTCAAAATAATTTTGAGAAAATCTTGATTTTGTTTTCATGAATTTTCTCTTAAAGTAATCCATCCATTTTTTGAATGTCTTTTTGTTATTTTATTCGAACAAAAATTATTTGCCTTTGTGATATATTGGCTTATAATTTAGAAATATGTTTGCATAGGTGGTAACTTGATCATATTTTTTTTAATAATTTTTTAGATATGTTATATTGATTTTTTTAAAAGTGTATAGATTGCATTGAAATGTGCTTAATGTCTAGTGTTGTTGCTTCTAAAACCCTAGTAATAGATGAAGGCTTATTTGGTTAATTTTTTTTAACTTTGTTTTATTTATTAATAGATGTTGTTAATTTCTTTTTAATCCAAGTATTAGTCCTTTTTTTAATTGTTATATTGGTATGAATGTTGGTTGTTCCCTTAAAACATGATGTTTTGACCCTTTCTTGGAGTTATTCTTCCTTTAGATTAATAGCCCTATGTGTAATATGTATAAATGATATTTATGTTATTCCAAGTAAATTTTTTTTTATAGGCTCTATGAGACCATTGATAAAGATATGTTGTCTTTTTAGATCACATGGTTGGTAAATTAATGAATGCATATGGAAAAAAAACCTAAAGATGAAAATGTGCATAGTTTCATTTTTGTCTTTTTTTATATGTTGAATGCTTTTGATTGTAGCTATTGTTTTATTATTAGTAATGTACTTGTATAAAAATATTTTTTTCAAATGTCCCATTGGATCTAAGGAACCACTAGTCAAATAATAAAACCAATTTAAGGCATTACAAACTAAAGTCTTGGGAGACAACTTAATCATCATTAAAAGATTATCCTTGAAATTTAATATAGAATTTAAAGTGTTTAAAAGGTGATATTAAGGAACTCTATGGCTATAAAATAATTGGAATTTTGGAATGATCAAGTCATGTGAAAGAGGCATGTTTGATATGTATTTTTGGATAGGATATCTACACTTTATATTATTTTTAATGTGTGCAATTCAAATATAGGAAGGGTGTTCTCAATAAGCTCATTCAAATTTGGAGTCATATCCTTTATACTATAGGTAGTACATTTATTCTCCTAGGTGTAAAAAATTACTAACGTCCAAATAATTATTACAAAGCATAGAGGATACAATAGAACAAGTAAAAAATTTAAAAAAATAAATAATTTTGTTTATCTCATTGGTCCTTTTTTATAATATATATCTTGGAGAGAGGGGCTTGCTTTAATATCTTGGAAAAGACTTTGATTTGGTTTTCCATTTATTACTAGATCTTCATTATGCAGTCTATGCAACAAAGGTAGATTACTCTTATCAATTGAATATTTTAGTTTGCACACTATAGGCTCTATGAGAATAGAAGTATTTCCTAACATATTATAAATGTGAACCATGATGATAATAAAGTAGTGCACACACAAAGTTATGTGAACCCTAAGGATAGAAAGGGTGAATAAACCCTAAGAGGAAAATCTTAAAAAATAGGCAAACCCTAAGGAAAAGAGGGTTTATAAAAACCCTATCTTGAATGTGTGAAATATTTGGGGTTCACCATTTATGTTTATGCTAATTTTGTTTTTATGTAAAATAAGGAATAAACTAGTATCAATTAAATAGATATAATCATACATGACTAAAATAAAAGCCTTCATAGTTATATAATATGTTATGATAAGAAACAAGTCTAAGTGCCACAAATGAAACTAGACTAAGTAATTTAAATGACAAAATGGTAAGGAATGAAAACAAATGTTTCTTTATATATCAATAAGGGACTCTAGATAGATTGTACATACTATGCACAATCTTCTCTAAATATATGGAAACTATGTGATACTACAAATTGATGCGTTCACCATGGCAACCCCATACCCATGTAGATCCTACCAAGACAAACTCATACGATCATGACTATTTGAATATGGATAATTTTTTCTTATTGTGACCCAATTTTTATTATTGCAACTAAATTTATCTTAACATGGTTTCATAGTATGGTCTTTCTATCATCTATGCACTATCATCTTCTTATTATGCATATACCTTCACTTTATAAATATGATAGATAGAATGTGTAGAATACAGGAATATTATTTTTGACTTATATTGAAACTCCAAAATAATAAAAATAGTTATTGAGTTATGGAACTACCAAGGTAATATTAAAAACTATGTATCTTGCATGCATGGAATCAGACATCCACATATTTGTGTTAGTGTGTGGATGGATTAGTTGGAGTAAGGGTTCGTGAACCTCTTCTTCCCTTAAAATGATGTTGTAACTAAATGTAGTCTAATACCCTCCTTTGGCACAATTTAAATTTTAAGATACCAATATATTATAATAATAACAATAATAATAATAATAATAATAATAATAATAATAATAATAATAATAATAATAATAATAATAATAATAATATTACAAGTGTATGAGATTCAATGAAGCTTGACTTGAGTGATGCTTGGCTCTAGGCTTAACTTGTGACATTACTCTTAATATTCAGAGATGTATTATGTTTCTTTCTAGATAATAAATGACTTTATTAGACCTTGTAAAAATATGTTAACTTAAGATAACTTATGCATGATTTCTTAATAGGCTAATTTATAAAAATAAGAATAAAGACACAAGATTCATGAAAACATACTATTGAGCCCATAGAACTAAAAGAGACAAATCCATGGGGTATATGAGTCTATTTAGGATAGATGTGTACATTGAAGAGATAATTATATCTCTTTTTTTGAGGTAAGGTAAGGTAATAAGTAATAAATAGTCTAAATGTGGTAAATAATTCCATTTTTATAAGTGTTGAGTTATATATAAGCATAATTGACCAAGTATAGACCTATTTTGAGGTTAGAGTAGTCCTATAAATAGGATAAAATGTATAAATTTTCCAAAGAAGATAAATTATAAATAATACAATAATAACAAGGGTCTAGTACCAAATTTAGGTGTTTATAATAATCATACTTTTTGAGGGATTTATTTATATCCTTTTCCTCATTCATCAAGTGTTCAAAGTTTATGATATTAAGTGATCTATTATATGAGGTGTTCATCACTCCATATTTTTGTGACTGATGATGGTGAGAATATGGGCTAATTTATACATCAGTGTGTGTCTTCTTATTGTAGACTTGTCTAAAAAAGGATCCATAAACATTTTTCAAAAAGAGAACATCTATGAAATGGATAGAACATTTTTTCTATTTCTATTGTGAATTGGTTGTGTCTTGTTTATGCATTAAGATGTGCGAGTCTTAACCATGTGATCAATCTACATCAATGTCATCCATATGGTGATACCATTATTTATGATTTGGTGGGGGGATTTAATATGAATTTTTTAATCTTTTCCATAAATAAGAGAAAACCTATGCCTAATATTTATATTTTATCTTATTTATTATAGTTATGGTAATGAGATTATAGTTTCATGTTTTTAATTTATCAATAGGGTAAATTTCCTAGTATATTTTCATTTTCCTACTTATTTCTCATTCTTAAACATAAGATAGTGACGTGAAAATATTGTAAGTGGTGCCTATAAACTAGTTTTAAACGTAAAGTTATATGTAAATACCTAATTTATAACTTGATTTTGATCCCCCCACACACATATACCTATATAATAAATAAATGTGTATTTACCTAAATCTATTTCATAATTACAATAAACATTTCCCATGAGATCAATACACATTTCCCATCTTGCATTTGTTGTTAAAATGTTCTAAAAATTTAACCATTCACAAAATTAATCACATGTTATTAATGTATTTTGTTTTGGGTGCACATTGTCGATTGATTGAATTATTTTATTTTAGCACCCATGTCAATGCCAAAGTTATAATAGTGTGATAATCCATAATGATAATAATTATATTTTTCACAATTACTAACTTGCTTGTATCCATATGTATTTTGGTTTTATAAATATATATAAGAATAAGACTAATAATTTTGCACATAATTATTATTAATGTAGGTTTCTTATATCATTATATAGTTTTTCCTACACATCATGTTTAGTTTGCTTAGATATTATAATAGGTCATTAGGAAAATGTGGCTTAACCTATTTTCTAATTTTGATTTCCATACCCACCTATTTTTCGGTGGCTTTTTACTTCTCTATAAATGTACCTTTCCTAAATTTATTTTAGCTAATTCTCATAATTCATCTTTGATTTTTTAAGACAATATTCTCATTGAAGTTTTTTTTTATTTTTATTCTATAAAAAGATATCTCTTTTTCATTTTTTTCATGTTACATATATTCATGCATACATGTCTAGTCATTTCCCTATCCTCGATTATGGCCTACTCTAACATGGTATTAGAGTGGTTCTAGTAGCTAAATGCCATAGCTTCTATTATGAAATATTGATTTTTTAGATTGCATGTCATAGATACTAGATTCTTTGACCTTGCATATTTTAGATTCACAATTTCTCTAATTTTTCTCTTAGGTCCCTTGGCTAATCTAGACTTAGAAAAAGAATAAGGGAAAAGGTGTTTTTTTCTAGGTCATCTTTCATTCACTAGTTTTTCATGAAAAATGGCCTACACCATTAAACTCAAAAGGTGTGAAAAACATAGGAATACTTTAAACACAACCTATCTTCATGAAAGTCAGCTTTAGTGTGTTTTAGAGGGTTTGGTGGTGTTTTTATTAGAATTCACACAAATCCACCCAATAGGTACCTTTAATAAAAAATCATTTCTAGGTTTTTCTAAGTTTATCAAGAAATTTAGTGGCTCTTTAGTACTTATTTCATTCTTTTTTAATTTTTAATGCCCTATCAAAACCTAACACCTACATGAACACACCTTAGAATCCAACCCCTGAATAGACACCCATCAGGTTTTGACCCCTTTACAAACACACCTTGGAATATGACCCCTAAATAGACATCCATTAGAACCTAATGTCTACTTAAACACTTCAAAAATCCAACCCTTGTGTGAGCACCCATTAAACCTAACATATATTCAAACACATTTTGTAATTTTTACCCCTACATAGACACCTATCAAAACTTGGCACCTACTTGGACACCTATTAGAATCTAACCACTTCATGGACATGCACCAAAAATTGATGTTTACATGGACACTTGACAAAATTTGACACTTGTGTAGACATTCACCCTAACATTAGTTTTTTGACCCCTTATTTATGTGGGCAACCCCCACCCAAGGTCTTATCCCCTAGTGATATGATATTTTAGCCCTTGGTCACAACCAACCAAATGAGGCTTAGCTTTTATTTGATAAGATCGATCTAAATTTATACATGCCCCAAACTTCAAACTCACATAAATTTTAGCATGTATCTCCTTTCAAAGCATTAATTTTTTTAAGTGCAAGTTTATTTTAGCTCTACACATAGTACTATTCTCATGCCTTTTAAAATTAAATCTCTATAAGTTCATGAGGTTACATTTACTTGTCTCTTTCACACTATCCATTCTACACATACCTTATTACTACATTATGGATCAAAATATGGTTTGATTTCTTACACCATTCAACTATCCTGAGTGGAAAACCAAATCACAAATCTTATTAAGGAGTAAAGGTTTACACCAAATCACGATGGGAATACAAAAAAACCAACACCTAATGTAGATAAGGTGAAGTGTTTTAATAGATGTGTCGAGTCTTATAGTTTATTATGCCTATCAACTTCTCTCAATTTTATCTTTCAAATTTAATATTCAAATACTCCCAATGATGTTTAGACCACACTAGAAACACACTTTGGAAATCAAGATCTAATGAGGGTTCATGAGCTATAGAATGAACTCATCAGTTTGACCTCAGAAAACTTTGACACAATACAAGACTTCTTCACAAAATTTAAATCACTCAGGCTATAGTTAGAAATGTGTAGCGTAGACAAAAAAGATGAACAATTGATCTTTTAAATTATTGTCAAATTGGGTTTTGGCTAATTTTTTTTACATTTTTACCTTCCATGCCACTAAGAGTGCCCTTGGAGCTATATGGACCATGTCATCCTTGGATTATTTTATTGTTGACTTAACTCAAGATTAAGATAAGCTTATTCAAATGGTTATAATGAAGTCATCTAAATCACATGTTTTAATTGTGAGTCATGACAAACAAAATGCATCCAACATTAAGTAGAATAAAAAAAATAAGGACCAAGATTAAAGAAAGAGTTATCAGACTAATGTTAAGTCTAAATCATCAACTAAAACCTCCTCTCCAAGCAGGAAACCCAAGAAATATAGGCTCACATGTGCCTATTTTAATAAAACTCGTCATGATGAAACCAAATGTATAAATAAATAAATTGACTAACTAATAGAGATGATTGAGAAAAATAACATCAATGTCCCTGATTCAGTCAAATAGAGTTCATTAGTACAGGAATCTTTTCAAAGAAAAGATAGTAGTAAGGGTAAGGCCCTTGTTTTAGTTACATCTTAGCCTTCCACATGGGTGTTTGATTATGGGGCCTCACACCACATGGATTCATCATAGGATTTTTTTCATCCTTGGAGCCCTATTCTATGCCTTTCATTTTGATGGGTGTGTAGACACCGAAATCATGTCTAACCCTTGGTCATCTCCCCCCTTGGTCCCCTTGGTCCACTTCAACATTTCTAACCTATGTCTTATTAATTTAAAATAATTATCTATTTTAAATTAATAATTCCCTCTCTCTCTCTCTCCTTGACACCTCACCTCTCCTTGGATGCCTTCATCACCCCATGCTAAGCCTTAAATGCCTAAACCCCATTTTATTCCTCCCATTAACCTCTTGTGCTCATTCAATTCACCTTCAAACCATTTTCCCATGACCAATTGACCCTGGCAGTTGGAAGAACAAGCAAAAGGCTAATTTTAGCCCTTTTGCCATTATTCTAACTACTGACGTGTTACAGTTGGCTGACGTCAGTGGGATCACTGACGTCGGTTGCTTAAAACCAACTCGCAGACCTCATATGGGTAACATCTAACCCTAGACTATTTCCTTTAGTTTCTTATTCCTTTTGAATGTGAAAGCAAAAACTTGTTAAAAACATTCTGGCACGCCTGGTGGGACCCTAGGAATTCTCCTTGGGTTCATACTTTTTTCCTCTAAGCAAACTTTTCATATAGGTGCATTAGGTCTCTCCTTACATCTCTTTCTTCTATCTCTTCCAAAAGACACCATTAGCAAAGTTAAAAAGAATCCTTCTTCTTCTTTCTTTCTTGCATCTTAGACTAGTCAAAGTCATACTCTTCAGCCTCTTCTCACTTGTCTGCATATGAACACACATTTCAATTTGGGCTTAAAATACATTGCATTTCATTTCTTCCTGAATGCATACTTAGCTCTCACATCTAGTAATTAAAAACGCATCATGAATAAAGCATAGTCCACTTATGTTACACATCCAAACCACTTTCACAAATCAAACATCAAAACATACTTGAGACAAGGTCCGACTAGGATTTCATCACCTAGCAGATACCTTACCCGTCCCAGCAATCCCACTTGGACTTCACTACCAAGGGGAAAGCCCACTCTGTTCTCTAGCAAAGGATAATCTCTAGGGGAAGTATATACTAGCTAAGTGAGACCAACTTATCACTGGGCTCGTGAAGTGAGGGGAGCTTGCTCCTTAGCACCAGGCCACGTACAGAACCTAACACAAACTCTTGAGCACCAAAACTAACCAAAAACCAACCTTAGACTACTTCTTCTAGGACCCGTTCTACAAGCCAACTTCCCAAACACACTCTAAGGCATAAGCCAACATGATTCTAAAAGTTTATTCTTAAGATTTAACATTTAGGGTCTGCTTGTCTCCATCTATTTTTCTGTTCCTATCTAGTTTTTTGAGCTAGTGAGGACATTTTCTTCTTTTTCCAAAAAAAATTCAAATTCTGTGAGTTTTTGGAAAAACACAGTCACTAACATTAGTTTTTTCACCATCGACAACCTTTCCTCACTGGCATCGGTTATCTAACTGACATTGACAACCTTTTTCACTGGCATCAATTTTTCTACCGATGTCGGTCACTGTCCAAAATCCTTCTTCCAAAATAGCAAGCTTAAAACCCGACTTTCTTGCTGTCCAACACCCATTCTAGTTTTCTAAGACTAAAAAACATAGTTTCTAAAACCTAAACCTTTTGCCTTGAATGGTTTCGACACGTAGTCAAACCAAGACTTTTGTTGACCACACGAGGCAACAATTGCTTCCACCTTTGCCCTCCATAACTAGTCCTCTAATGGAGTATCATTCAGAGACCGAACATACTCTTGCCCGACCAACCCCGACCCAACCATCTATTCTCCCTGAAGGGGATCAAGACTTTGAAAGGTTCCTTGACCTCAATGTCAAGGCCCTTCAACATTATCTTGCAAGAAGCCAAATGCGAGACTCTTTAGGCAACCCATTCTATGGGATGCCAACCTCCTTAACTGAAGTGACAACGATATCGATAGCGTCTGCTACCCAACCCATGACCACTCTAGCCTTTGCTTTGACCACCAACCTAACCATGACTAATCTTCAAAGTGTGGCCTCTCCTTTTATCTCTGGGCCCACTTCCATCAGGGTTTCAGCCCCCCATCAACCACAGACTATTCAACAAAATTCTACCCCTTTCCCAAATCTAGTTGTCTCTATCCCACCTACTCTTGTCCCTATCAACACAAGAGTAACTACCTACCCTTCAACCAGTGCTGCCACCCCTCAACCACCTTTGGCAGCCCCTATTCAATTTGTGCCCTTTAACTCCATGGCATAACCACCCCTGGCTTCCACATCTATCCCAATGACTAGTTACCCATATGTTGCACCTATACAAGTGCAACCGACTACGTCATACACCTCTTCTAGCACCTTACAAGTGCCTTACAACCTAGGGGGCACCCCACCTACAAATCCATCAGCTGATCTCATCAAGATGTTGATGGACAAAATGTCTAGTCTGGAGGCTTCCATTTCTGGTTCGAGTAATGCTCTTTCATATGACCAAATTTGTAACGAACCCATTCATCCCTCCATCCCAATCTAACCGTATCCCAGTTAATGGGAGCTTCCTAAGTTTACTCGCTTCCAGAGTAAGACCCACTGTAGCATCTATGAGCATTTAGACATGCTTGTTACCTGATAGCACATGATGATGCTTTACTGCTATGCACATTCCCCATGTCGCTTTCTGGTGTTGCCCTTGACTGGTATAGCTCTCTCACTAGTCACTCTATCTTTTCATTCACCCAAATAGCCCAACGTTTCCTTGACCATTTTTTGATCAATATCACCAAAAAGGTCTCTATTACAGACCTCTACTCTATCAGACAGTTTGATGATGAATCCATAGCCAATTTCATCACCCATTGGAGAGGCCTAATCAACCAACTCTCCTTCCCTTTACCTCAACCTGAGCTCATTGAGCTCTTATCTCGAGCATGTGCCACACACATCTCATCCACCTTGTAGATTCAAACATTTTGCACTTTTGATGAAGCTTTCACCATGGCCTGAAAGATTGAACTCTGTGCTATTGCAGAAAATAGGGTCAGATTGTGTAATACCAACACAAAAACTGATGACCCTTCTTCTTCCAGACCTTCTTCTTCCCACTCCAAGTCCAAAGGAGTGGCCAAAGTTGTGGTCTTTAGATCACCATCCTCATCAACAACTAACCAACCTCAACCTTCAACATCTCAAAGCATCACCAAACAATTCCAACAATGGTATATACAGCATCAGTATACTCCTATAGGAGAATCATATGCTTCCATTTTGGATAAACTTGTCAAGCAGGGGGTCCTCAATCTCCCTCCAATCTAACCACCTCAATTTGACCCTTCAAAATCCATCCCTACATGGTATGGGGAAAATGACTTCTGTCACTATCACCGTGTCCAAGGCCATGACATAAACAACTACCAAACCTTCAAGAACATTGTCCAAGACATGATAGACAGGGGTGATCTCATTTTGGATAACCCAAATGTCCCACCCAACCAAAACATTGACATCTTCAGACAACCTTTTCCTAATCATCCTCCTAGCCAAAACAATGTCCAGACCATGGCTGATAGCTCCCAAGAGCATGATATACGCACGGTCAACATGGTCTCGCCTCTTGTCCCTGACCAACCTCTTCCACAGGTAGAAGATCCTTCTTCTCCTATTAGTTCTCCATCGACTTCTCTTATATTGGAGGATGCTTCGACTATACGAATGCCATTAGCCCCACCTTCATCCTTCCTCCTACCAATGGAGGACCATACCCTTCCTACTTCTCAACCACATGTAGAAGGCACCATCATCCCTGCCCTCTATCCTCTTGAGGAGTCACATTCTCCAATTTCTTCTCCACCAAGAGAAGAACCTATCTCTTCACCCACTTCAACCAAGGAAGACCCAGTGATGGTTTTCTCTTGCCTTTTGCTTGAGATCGCTACATCTCACTCACCTCCATCCACATCTGAACCCAAACCCACATAGGCATCCACCATGCCAAAAGAGATTAAATCTCTTGGTGTTCACCCCATATCTAATCTTGCCTCACACAATAGTGGCCCTAAAACCAAACCAAAGAAAGCTACTAAACCACACCGAAGAATTCCTCCCCCACCTTCATCATTGCCCTCTATTTTGGGCCCACATCCATCCACCTTAATAGGAGTGCTTCCTACTCCAACACCTCACAGAGGCAAATTGCCTCCATTGTCCCTTTTACCCATTAAACATATATTTCCTTCAAAATGACCAATGCCTCCTATGCCTCCAAAATAAAAGTCATCAACCCCTACTGCAACAAAACACGCAGACCCATTGGTGGGTTCTTATGCCTTGTTGTTACGACAATTATTGCATTCTTTCTCACATCATTCTTCCACCTCTTAAACCATACCAATCTCTTGGACCAAAACCCCCTTGGTTCGATAACACTACAGTTTATGCGTATCATCGCACGCTGGGACATGACACTGAGCATTATTGTGCCTTCAAGGTTGTCATTCGCTAATGCTTGGAGAAAGACACCCTTCTTCTTGACCATATTATCAACAAACCTTCAACATCATCCCATGTTTCCCATACCTCCTCACCTTCACACTCATCAACTCTCAGATCAAGACCACCTTGGTTCGACAACACTAAATTTTGTCACTATCACCGCACTCTGGGACATGACACTGAGCGTTGTTGCACTCTTAAAGCTATCATTCGTCAACACCAAAAAAAGGATACCCTTCTTATCAATGATCCTCTTGACTGCCCCTTTGCCAAATCTTTGACACCATCACATGCCTCACAAACATCATCACCTAAATTAGGATCTCAACACTAGACTATGGTCTCTCCACTGCTTTTAACCCCATTATTTGAAATCAACATAGTCAACCTGACCACCAGCCCACCAACCCAAAAAGATAAAGGAAAAAGACATGTTTTTATCCCTTGGACATCCCCATCTACCAAGCCTTCACCACAACCAAAACCCAAGATTACTGTCTTGGGCACATCTGGACCAACATCCTCAAAGATAATCCCTAACTCCGTGGTGAAACAACCTCACCACATGACCCCTGTGAAGATGTCTCTGTATGATCTCATACAAAACTCTCCACAACATCATCAAACTTTGATCTAAGCCTTACAATCAATGGAGGTCCAGCCTGATGACCCCCAACCATTAGCCACTTTAATCAAATCATTACCAACCCTTACCTCTGTCACCATCCATGATTTTGAGATTCCTGCCTCCAACCTGGCAGATCAAGATCTCACCCTCTCCAACTAAATCTGTCAAACATTCTCCCTAGTAAATAGGGGAATTTGACCTTACCCAGACTATCGTAACCTCAACCAAACATCAAACATTGACCAACTATTGCCCAAACATCGACCCCGACTAAGCTTCGACCAAGCCTTGACCAAATATCAACCAAGCCTCAACCAAGCCTCGACCAAGCCTCAACCACATATCAACTAAGCCTTGACCAAGCATTGACCAAGCCTCAACTGACCTCGACCAAGCCTTGACCAAGCATCTATCACGACATCGACCAACATATCAACCAACTTCATGTCCAACATATCAACCAACTTCTTAATCATCTTTAACACGTGACCAATTTGGAAAGAAGTAAATGATGCAAGTTTTCTCCTAATTGGCTCGAACCTTACATCATAACACATAGGTATGGGTCAGGGGCTTATCGTCTATCTTCTCTTGAAGTCTGACCAGAACCTGAGCCTCTTAATGCCTTGCATCTATGACCATTCTACTGTTAGTTGAGTACTCATTCACTTGACATTTAACTTGAGCTCATCCCTTGAGCAATCCCGGCCCTCTTAATCCTCATTCATTTTAACCCTATTTCCCTAAAACAAACCCTATGTAACCCTTTTATAAAGTATGAATGCTTTGTCTTAATAAAAGGGGGCCCTTAAACTTCTATAGTCTTGTCCATGACTCAAAATTTTGTCAAAAATAAATTCAGATGTCAAAATATCAAAAGGTCACAAACTTTAAAGGTAGATTGCTCCCTTGAAGGATAGCTTCATCATCATTACTATAGCTAATAGGCTGCTCCCTCGAAGGATAGTTATTCAAAGCCCTCATATACATATAAAAAAGCAAAAATATAGTCCACTCCCTCGAAGGATGGCTATGCCTAAACTCTTGCTACAAATAGCACTATCTCAGAAGCTTCTATCATCGATTAGCTTCACAACATGACCACAAAACAAAATGACATCCATATGTAGACTTCCCGCATTGATCAGTCTGCAGCAAAAAAAAAAAGGTCATGGACTTGGCTTATTGTCATCTCAGGGTCTCCTATAAAAAGGGGCAAAGTTATCCCTACTAAAAAGGGTTACCCTCTCCTCACATATCACATCACCTACTCAAGGGATTTCGAGCTCATTTTAATGTCAAAGTGATTTGATTACTTCTCTAACACAACCAATGGTCAATGACATAATGCGTGAATGGGGCTTTTGTTTCTAAAACCCCCTACCTATGTTATCCTTATGGTCCTTGTCAATGAAAGAGCAATGCACCTTTCACTTCCTCCCTACACTTTGGTCACATTCAACCAAATCATTTGCCAACCAAACCAAACCATCCCAAAACATTTTTAGACCACCAACATGACATAGTCCATTTCACATAGTTTTTATGGAAACCAATACACATGGAAACTATCAACCAGACACAATTTATGTTAAGCATAAACCATTACTTGCTAAAACATAAACATACTCAATTCATTTTTAGCATACATCCATCACTAATATGGAAAATTGCTAGGGATGAAAGACCACTCAACCAATGTTATAGAATACACCATCATAATATGGAAAACACTGTAACATCATCTTACCCTCATCATTTCAAGCACGTACCCTCAGACATATGGGAAGTGCTAAACCTTTATCATGACCAAACCAATCCTCAACCATTTTGACTCCTAGTCTGAACTACATTAGTCTGAGGCCCTTCTAACAGGGGCTATGTAGGCAGCACTCAGATGATAGAATGTCTTCTGGGGTTAGCTTGACCACCCTCATTTGTTCATCTACCTAATGGAAAAACCTTATCCTCTTCTAACCATGACTTAACCTCGACCGACTGCATCCATAAACAACCCTCTTCCTCCCTTTTCTTGGGAGAACTACATTGGCCTGAGGCCCTAACAATAGGGGCTATGTAGGTAGCACTCAGATGACATGACATCTTCTAGGGTTAGCTCAGCCACATCCATTTGTTTATATATCTGATGGACAAACCATTTTGACCCTTTATCCATGACTTAATCTAGTCCTAAACCAATCATCAACCACTTTGACTCTTCACCTAAACTACATTGGTCTGAGGCCCTAACGACAAGGGCTATGTAGGCAACACTCAGGTGACATGACGTCTTCTGGGGATAGTTCAACCACATCTGTTTGTTCATCTACCTGATGGATAAACTATCTTACCTTTGACCATGACTTAACCTCATCCAACCCATCCATAATCGACTCTCTTCCTCCCTTTTTGGGAGAACTACATTGGCCTAAGGCCCTAACAACAGGGGCTAGGTAGGCAGCACTTAGATGACATGGGGTCTTTTGGGGTTAGCTTAGCCATTTCCATCATCACATACCTTCGTTCGCCCACCTAGTGGACCAACTGCCTCACCTTGACCAACAATCATGGAGATCGCGCCTATCTACTCAGACCATGACCCCTTCTAAGCCAACTTTGCCTTGGTTGTTTTTACATGTATGCTACCTCACGAATGCTTAGCAAAATTGTCTGCAACCTACATTTCAACCCTCACAAGTATAGGATCACAAGCAAGTTGATCCACACTACTTGTGACTTTTTTCATGTTTCCAAGAGCACTTCTTGAGCCTGGGATACTTGAAACACAGCGACCATTAGAGTTATAGCTTGGATCAAATAACCCAATCAGCTACGACTAAATGCTGGGGCTTGGTTATTTTGATTTTGGCACTCCTTGACCCTTAACCTATGATAATTTGACCTGACCATCTCGTGAAGTGGTATGTGCACAATCCCAACTTTTGCAGTGTTCACACCCCATCTTCACCATATCCATCCATCTCTCTGTCAAATCGGCACCCAATTTTAGGTTCCCTTCCCTCGACTCCTGCTTTGAGGGGGAATACCTCATCCCATAATTGAGGCAACCTATTCTTCATTTTGTCTTGCAGTTCATTAAAACAACCAACAAGATGAAAAGACCTCATCCCATACTTGGGGCAACTCACTCCTATTTTTGTCTTGCAGTTCATCAAGAACAACCAACAAGACAAAAAGGGGCAAATGTAGACACTGAAATCGTGTCTAACCCTTGGTCATCTCTCCCCTTGGTCCCCTTGGTCCACTTCAACATTTTTAACCTATGTCTTATTAATTTAAAATAATTATCTATTTTAAATTAATAATTCCCTCTCTCTCTCTCCTTGACACCTCACCTCTCCTTGGATGCCTCTCCTTGGATGCCTTCATCACCCCATGCCAAGCCTTAAATGCCTAAACCCCATTTCATTCCTCCCATTAACCTCTTGCGCTCATTCAATTCACCTTTGAACCATTTTCCCATGACCAATTGACCCTGGCAGTTGGAAGAATAGGCAAAAGGCTAATTTTAGCCCTTTTGCCATTATTCTAGCTGCCGATGTTGGTTACAGTTGGCCGACGTCAACGGGATCACCGACGTCAGTTGCTTAAAACCAACTTGCAGACCTCATTCAGGTAACATCTAACCCTAGACCATTTCCTTTAGTTTCTTATTCCTTTTGAATGTGAAAGCGAAAACTTGTTAGAAACAGGGTGATGATACTTTTATGTAAGTTTATTGGAGAGGGTTTACTGAAGTGAGTGATGGGACATTTTATTATGTTTTATGTATTTCCTCATTGTCAACTAATTTCCTATTTGTTTATAAAATCACTCACACCAATCAACGTAATAAAGTTGAGTTCACACATGATTCTATGGTTATTGGGGAATATTAATTAAGAAATTAGATTACCAATAATAGTTGTACACTTTCTCACATTTTTATCCTAACAAACCCTATACTTATACACTCACTCTTATAGATGGGGTGAGTAAATTATGGCATGATAGATTTATCCATCTTAATTATCACTACCTTGAAAATCTCAATCATAATGACATGGTTTCAAGTTTGCCTTATGTTAAATTTTTTGATGGATTTTGTTAGGTTACATACTTGGTAATATTCCTGAAGATAAGTATGACAAAGGAAATTCATGGAGAGATACATAGATTTTAAATATAATCCACTATGATATTTTTGGTCCATTTTTACATCTTTCATTTATCAAAACAATATATATTCTTATTTTCATTGATGATTTTTCAAAGCATACATGGGTATATTTTCTTAAGAAAAAGTTTAAGGTCCTTGATCACTTTTAGGACTTCAAGGCCCTTGTATAAAAATAATCATGTAAATACATCAAGATTTTGTGCATTTATAATGGTGGTGAGTATGTCAAACATCATTTTCATAAATTTTGAACTTTAAAGGGGATTGATATACAACATATAGTTCTATATAATCCTCTATATAATGGTGTTGTAAAATGTAAGAATATGTCCTTGAAGGAAATGGCAAATTGCATGTTACACTCCAAATCTCTTGCACCTCAATATTAGGCCAAATCCATTAATTATGTTTGTTATATCTAGAACCAAGTTCCTCATAAATCATTCAAATGAGTCCCTCATTTTGAAGCATGAAGTGGTTATAACATCATAGTTAAGCACTTTTGAGTGTTTAGACCTCCTATTATGGCCTAAATTCCTAAAAATAAATGTAAGATAATGGAATCTCAAAGTTGACCTTTCATATTCATTAGATATCCTAAAGGTGTTGAGGGATACATGTTTCTCCATCCCAACACTCATGAGTTTTTAATTGAGAGAAGTGTTTGTTTTCGAGAGGGTCCTTCAAATTCACACTTGAAACTTCTTATTCTTTCTTGGACTCATTAGGATTGATGATAGTTATGATTATTCAGATCTACCTAAGCACCAACCTGATGATCTAAAATATTCTAGTTTTAATTATGAGAGTAGTGATGGGGACTCACCACCTTCCTATCCTAGTCACTTTTTATAGGATGAGGAATCTCCTCCTGATTCTCTAACTTTTGGTCCCCTTTGGGCTAGACATACATTATAAAGTATTAACCATTGGGTTAGAGATCCATCGGACACTAGGGGGACACATTCACAAATCTAGAATGTCCCACATGTATTCATCACATTTGATTTTTATCCAAAATCATTTTGTAAGGCATCTAGCACTCCTAAATGGGATACTATTGTGGAAGAAGAGTGTGGTTACTTACTTAAGAATAACACTTGGGATTTGGTCCCTCTTCTTAAAGGAATAAATCTTGTTCCAAGTAGATGGATCTATGGAAAAAATTACTCCAGATGGGTCCATAGATAATTTCAAAGCTTTTTTGGGAGTAAAAGTTCTCTCAAGTACTTGTCATTGATTACATCAATACTTTTTCCCTAGTTTCCAAGATGGACTCAATATAACTCTCTCTTGCCATTGTCATTGTAAATTATTGGGATCTTCATCAGATGGTTGTGATGTTAGGAAAATTCTTGTTATTACTCACATGGGTGAGTAATTATATTTTTTAAGTGAGTATGATAATAATGTGCTTTTGTGTGTAAGAGTTGCATGTGATTAAAAACTCATATAAATAGGATTGTGTGAGATAATTTAGAGATATGTGAGAGAATAAAGGTAGGGATGTTAGTTTTTCAAAGGATAAGTCTTCCTTTCTTTTACCAGATTGAAAGTATAAATTATGATCCTCTATTTTAATAAGATATCCTAAATGAATTAAATAAACATAAATTATTTTTATGTGTTAGTCTTATTTTTCAAAGTGGTTCAAATTATAATAGTGGAATTAGAGCTAATATGAGTATGTGAGAGTCTATGAGAGATAAAGTCATTGGTTCTAGTTGCATGCCTCTTTAATTTTTATAAGCATTTCAATTTACAACATCACCCCTGCATTAAGAGGCATTAACAATTTTTTCATTATTTGTGTGATGCGAGAGTGTGGTATCTTTCACTTAGTGTAGACTCACCAATAGCATACAATCAGTTCCAAAAGTAAAAGGTGTATCTAATTCAAATATCAATTATTATTCTACCTATAACATGCCTCATTCAAACTTATGCTATGCATTGTATTTTGAATTCATAGTGACTTGCAAGTAGATTTGGATATGAATTGATTCATATCACCTCACATTTATGACTTGGCACTATGCATCACTATTTGGTTTGGGTTTGTGCTCTAAATTATTGGTGATTGACATACACCCTCAATATTTGACCTATAAATTTAGAATTGGCATTCTTCCCATTTAGAATTCCCATTTCTACTTAGTCCTGACTCTATGCATTTATATGTGCTCCTTGAATATTCTAACATACTATCCATTTCTCACTCATGGATTATCATTATCAATATCAAGAATCTAAATGTATTTAAACTATTTTCTCCCATCCAAAAAATTGATTTTGAATTTATTTTGTATGTTAAACTTGTGTGTTATCCTATCTACTTCATTTATGATCAGTGTGCCAGCATAGAATTGTAGTTCTTTACCTATTATATCATTGATTCTTTGACTACTCATATCTAAGTACATTTTTCCATCGGTTCACTTCTGAGTAGACCATCCATGACTCATACATTTGAAGATAGAAAAGATCTACAACCACTCATAAACATCAACTTAGAACATGATTCATATACGTACTTACACATTTACACCATTAATAAATTTATCCTATCAATTTTTATAGATTTGTACATTTTCAATGTAGTTGTGTCTCTCTCACATCAATTCATCCATGCATCCACAACTCTATGCAAATTTGTTAGTGTCAAAATCAATCTAGACATTCATATAACCATATTAATTAATTATTTATTTAGTTTGACATTATATAGGTGATATTTTGTCATTTAAGTATCATTTTGTTTAAATAGATGCGTTAAATCCTTAGTATCCCACTTGAAAAACATCAATTGCTAGTTTTAACTCAAGAGGTTGATCCCAAATAAAAAGTGGTGGTATAAATGGTTTAAGTGATTTTTTTTAAAATTAAATTGATATTCATGGAAATGTTGTTTAAATTGGATTTTCTTATTAAAAGGGTTTTTATTATAGTTTTAATTCAATTTTTATAGTCATATTTTATGTCGTCAATTGTCAAAAGTAGAAATTTTACACTCCTTGTTATGGATGCATTTTTGAGGTACCCAGCATCCTTAAATTAATTATGCAATCTTGTGGGGTGTATATGTTTATATAAATGACATGTATATGAACCTCATGTTCACATTTTATAAGTATATAACCTAAAGGAGGATTGAAGTAATATAGGTTGGAGGACTTTTCAGCATATTCTCATTAGCCACTAGCAACACGACCACATAGTGATTTAGTGGCTTATCTTTTTAGTATTTTCCTTTTTGGAATTTTTTTGTTTCCATTATGTGCTCCATAAACCCCTATAGAAACATTTGGGAAATGTGTATATACAAAAGAAGCACTTTTCAAGGGCAAAATAATATTTTGAGCTAAACTCAACATATATGGTTGTCCAGATAGTTATGAGCTCTAGGAATATAGAAGATTTGGAATTCAAGAACATAGGGAATGGGAATAGTCCCACAAAATTTAGTTCATAGATACGCCTTCATGAGGGTAAAGAGGAAACTTGATGGATTTGTACCTGGTCTAAGTAATGTTTTCATAGAGAACATACAGTAACATATGTTTGTCTTCTCCCATGTTCAAACTAAGGGGAGTATGTTAGGAAATCCTTGTTAGTAATCACATGGGTGAGTAATTATATATTAAATTGAGTATGGGAATATTGTAATTATGTGTGTAATAGTTATATGTCAGTAAAAACTCACACAAATAGGATGGTGTGAGATAATTTAGAGATATGTGAGAGAATAAAAGTAGGGATGTAGTGATTTAAAAGAATAAGTCTTTCCTCCTATCTTTTAGGAGTTTGAATGTATGTAAATTTTAATCCTCCATTTTAATAAGATATCCTATATGAATTAAATAAAAATAGATTATTTGTATGTGTTAGTCTTATTATGCAAATTGGTTCAAATTATAACATGTGAAGAGTTAGTTTCTTCACAGTTACTTCAATGAGGAGATATACATAACACAACCATAAGGTTTTTTGGAAGATTCTTCCTTAGTTTGAAGGAATTTATAAATGTATTTATGGACTCAAACAAACTTTTTGGCCTTAGTATGCCAAGATAGAGTCCTTTATTCTTTTAATTGGATTCACTATATGTCATTCTAATCCTAATGTCTACATTTTATGGTAGGATGAACCACTATTTATTCTAGTTCTCTATGTGGATGACATTTTGTTCATGTGGAGTTCTTCATCCTTTATTGTAGTAGTGAAAACTACCTTGTCTAATAGGTTCCCAATGATTGACTTGGGATTATTGCATTACTTCTTTCTGATTTAAATTTCTTAGTTGACTTTGGGATCACTACTGCATAATCCAAGTATGCTCTTGATTTTATTTCATGGTTTCACATGGTTAACTATAATCCCACTCAAATTCCCTTTATGTCTAATGTGAAGCTTGAGGTTGAATGTCCTCCTTTTTTTGTTGTTACTTTGTATCAATAACGTGTTATTAGTCTCATCCATATTTCTCACACTAGTCCTTAGACTTCATATACAATGGGCATATTCTCTATATTTATGCAAGAACCACATGAGTTTCACTATGAAGTAGCTAAGCAAACTTTCCACTTTATTTAGGGTACTCATAGTTTTGTAATTCACTACAAAGTAGGCATTGATGTTGACTTGATTAGGTATACATGTTTAGATTGGCTAGTGATATTTAGAACCATAAGCCTAATTTAGGATATAGTTTATCTTTTGGTTTAGGACTAATTAGCTGGTTAAGAAAGAAGTAGAATGTTATTGCTTTATCTTATACATAAGTAGAATACATAGGAGCTAATAATTCTACTATTGAGGTTATTTGGATTTAAGAGATTCTCACTGAGTTTAATATCCAGTTTAAATAAATAACAATCATATTTTATGAAAATCAAAGCACCCTACATATTTACAAGAATATATTCCTCTATCAGTGAACCAAGCATATTGAGGTTCACATACATTTCATTAAAAATATTATTCATGATCAAGTCATTGATTTCCACTACTTGTAGACTATACATAAAATTGTTAATATATTCACCAAACCCTTCACCCTAAGTTAGTATCTTGATTTGTAGGCTCTTCTTGAGGTTTGGGTAGCTTTGAAATCATATTTGATGAGATTTTTATTCCCTTATTTTTATTTATATCTATTTTTTGGGGGATATTTTCTATATACTTGACTACCTAATTAGGCCTTTTTTGTTGGAACCAATTCTTATACCCACCTAAGCTATACTTAAGGGGGGTGTTATTGTAGGTTTTTTATACCATTATAGGGTTTTTCCTACACATGTTTATATTTATTAGATATTATAATAGGCCATTAGGAAAATATGTCTTAAGATATTTTCTAATTTTGAGTTGCATGTCCACCTCTTTTTTGGTGGCCTTTTACTTCTCTATAAATGTACCTTTCTATCAACACTATTTTTGAATTATATAGCACCCCAATATTGTACACTTGGAAAATTTAAACCTTAGTTTCCCCTTAGTTTTTTAGACCTTTTCCACTTTTCAAAGTCTTGAATATATTCTATCTTATTCCCCTTGGCCTATCTCTTAGTCCAAATAGTCTTATGTTGGTGACCCAAGCCTTTTATCTTTCCTAGAATGTTTAAAACCTAATTATCTTCCACATATTTAGGTTTTAATTTTGTACCTACTTTCCTACGCCCAAGACACTAACATTCAGGATAGATACCTATGTCGACACTAGTGTCCTAACCTAATGCAAGTGTCTAGTTCCGTAAAGTCATCAAATTTTCAAATGAAACATATCCTAATGGTCAGCTTAAGTGATTTAATGTGAGTTATTTCTCAAAAGGGTTTGATATAAATACAATATCAACCCCCATTCATTCACCACTTATAAACTTCTTACACACTCACTAGGAAACTTATAAAAATCATTTTATCTAGCATTAAATTTATTAAAGCTTCCATATCTTCTCCTATTTACATATCAATCATAGGGATAACACATATAAAGGTCTAAAGTACTAAAGGAGTAGCCCATGATCTATATTTTCCAAATTACAAGCTAGGTCATTATTATAATTACTTATCACATATTTCATGATTCACACACAAGTCAACATGTAGGTAATATTCTGAGACCCTCTTCATATTATTTTTTATGTAGGTAGTGCTCACTAATATAGGGGTCTTTGGGGTTAGATTGATACTATGTGCCCACAAACCTATTTTTACTTAGGCTCACTATGAAGATGAAGAACTAGGGTTTTGTAAGCTCATGAGGAGTAATAATCATTGACACGTATCTAAAAACACCAGATCAAAGGTGAAGTCAAGCCTAAATGAATTTAGGTGGTTGTATCCTTTTCTAGCAAGTATTCCATATATGACACTTGCATCAAGTTCAGATAGTAGTATCAACATAACCATCCCAGGCTAACATTAGTATTTATGACTCTAGCATCATCCAATCCATAATTTGATGATTGTTATAGAATCATCTTCCAATATACTTCCTACCTATTCTATATCTAGAACTACATTAGCATCATATTAAGCTAAGTCATTATTTCTTTGTCTTTTTATATCTAGCATAGTTGTACTTACTATTTTTAGCATAACTTAGCATAAGAAAGTTAGGGTATGTTTATATCTTAGTTTCATACCCAACTGGCCTACTTTAGATTTGATTATCACCCTTGTGCTTATTCATTTATATATACCCATTTAATGAGTATCTAGGTAACCTCAACCTAGAAAACACCATTTTTAGGGTTAAACATTTGGTGAACCTAAGATTTAAACATCAAACTCTATGTCAATTAGGGTTTTCTAGTTTTTCTATTGTTGATCCCTAATTGATATTAAATATGTGAAACATGGATGCATCTATCATCCATTTTGGGTTCCAATATGTCATAGTCTCCATGGTTTACTACATTAGTTTCCTTGTCAAATATATTAAGTGAATTCATGCCAATCATGAGAGGGTTTTAAATAAACAACACTTGATCACTCTTCAAAATTCCTTTTAAAATTCTATAGAGGTAATATCTAGACACCAAAATGCATTCTTAAATCATTTGTTTTCCCTAGGCCTTATTTTAATGACAACTACCATCACACGCTTGTTATTCACCCTCAGTGTATTATGGAATATGTATTCCATACTCTTACTACTCAAGGGGGTAAGGTTAGTCTACACATCTTTCCACTTATTAATATACAAATGCCTCATAACCTTAAACTTGTAATAAAATCTAAGGGATATGACATTATTAACTAATTGAGTAATTTTCATGATAAATTTTACATCCTTGAGTTCCCAAAACAATCTAATGTTTATAAGGATAACACATACAAATCATTATGTGAGACACAAGTTCTAAGTGATATTAAGCCTACTTATTTTGTGTATATCATGAAATATCTCAATAATAATGACAAGCTCATTACCTTTAACCCAACAATTTTACCATCCAAAGACATTATTGACCAAAATTTGCCTTTATTCATACAAGTGACCATGTGAAATAAAGGCATTAAAAAGGGTGCTCATTGATAATAGATTAGGCCTAAATATTTTTAGCATAGATTACTAACCACCGTGGTTATTAGCACCAATCTTATTCAAAAAAGAGTTATGAATATAAAAGGATTTGATAATTCACATAGCCCTCCAGTTGGTCAAATCACATTAGATTTGGCATTAGGACAAAAAATAGTTTTAACCACTTTTCAGGTAATGTCTCAATCATCAAATTATAATTTATTTTTGGGTAGACATTGTATACATTCAATGGAAGTTTTCCCATATACACTTCACTGACATGTAAAATTCATACATGATGGGACCTTATATCCATGCCTGTTGATGATGAGCCTTTCAAATTTTGCAAAATGATACATTATAAAACTAAAGGCATCCCTACAATGGTACCACCTAAACAATGCATTCTTCTTAACCACATACACACATATGAAATATTTGAGTCAAGTACAATATCTCTTTTATCTCTAGATATAAATAAGGAATTAAATATTGATGTACACATAGATGCACATCAATAACAAAAACCATTACTAAATGATCTAATAAAACCATAACAAAATATCGGTGGTCTTTTAAAGAATAAATACACTCACTGGCGAATGTTAGTAAATGATATTAGTGGGTATAATGCCCCCTTAAAGGGACATGTAGGGAATAATGAGATATATATCCATTTGATAGAGGAAATGAGGCATGGGATGTGATGAATAAATAAAGGGAATGGGATGCTATATGTGAGTTAAATGATGAAGAAAATGAAATCAACTTGAGTGGTGAGATACAAAGTGATGATGCCCCAAGAAAATGCATATGCCTATGGAGTCGACACATGATGATGATAATATAAAAGGCCATAATCTTTTGGCATATCCTAGGCAAGGATGCATACTAGGGAGAGATTTAGACCAATATGATAAAGGCCATGAGCTATCAACATATCCCAAGTAAGGACACATGTTGGGAGAGCATCAAGTCAAAGATAAGACAATGCTTTAATAAAATTAATGATTGGTGTAACTTAGAGATAAATTCAAGTGATATGATGATATGAGCAAGTGACCAAAAGATGAAAGGTAAGAATTAGAGTGCATAACGATTGAATTAATGAGCCACAATGTGATAATTAGTGATAATGCCCCTAGTAAGGACACATGAAAGGGAGAAATAAATGAAAATAAATTTATGGTCTTGGTCATGCCCCAATTTAAGGAGAAAATTATAAACTTTAAATGATGAATTGACAAATCAGTGATAATGTAAAAACAAATGGATGTTGTGATATGTTGGGCCCAATCAATAGGTGCAAGTGATTGATTAAAAATATTAGGGAGATGATTTAGGGGATGATGATTGATAAATATGTTGATTAATTAATTATTCATATTATATCTCAATGATTTTATTGATGCAATACTTGAGTATGAAGAAGGGATGTGGAGATGAAAGAGGAGAGAGTGGTCAAGCTGACCTTAGACATGTTATGTGACTAAGCACTGCCTACATAGTCTAAAAATACCTCAAGCCAATGTAGTTTAGACTAGATTAGGGGATGATGATGATAGATTAGAATGTTCAGATGATGATGTTAGACATGTTAGTTATTAGATATAGGATTTGACTTAGATATTAGATATGGAGATAGAGGATTAGCATAAATAAAAGGACATGTGATGATCAAGCCATCATTATTGTAATAAGGTTCATCATAGTCTAATCAATCTAATAAATATAGCAATTATAATCATGCCCCATGATATAATTATTACTAAGAGGAAATCATACCATAGTTCAATGAAGGGGTAAATAGTGAACTTTGCATCATCGATATCACCTAAAAGCATAATTATAACTTTTGGTGTCATCATAACATCCTCATTAATTACCCAATGCAAAATAAATATGATGCAAGATAAAAAAATAAACATAATATTATAATAATAATAATAATAAATGCATATATATACATGAACAATTCAAACAACAAAGAGAAGAAAAGTAACACACATAAGTATCTTCATACGGTGTCATAATGTCTTGTCTAATGGTCAACGGGATAATGGATCAAGTGATGAGTTGGACTAGGATGGCCATGACAATCATGATGTGAAGTGAATGTGGATCAAGGATATGGGTTTATATAGGGGTATAAACTTAGACTAGACTATTGACATGGATTATTTCAATAAGACATAAGATAAGATGACTAGGATTTTGAGACAATGCAAGATGAAAAAAGGATAACACCACTAGGACATAATACAAGGTAGGATAACAAGATGACTAAGACATAAGATAGGATGATTCAGATATTTAAGACATAGGATAATAAGACATATGTCAAGATAACTAATATATTTTTATATTTTCTAAATTTTATAATTTTTAGGATGTTTAAAAATATTTATTTACACCATACTCATGGGGTTACTAACAAAGGGAATACCATGCCAAGCAACTAGGATAAACATGGATAAAATAATGGATGGGATGACAAAATGAAAAGGGTGGTGTTGAAAAGGGCATGAGAACCAAGAAATAATGGACTAGGGGTTTATAATGACCACATCATTAAGGAACCATATATCTAGTTACTTGAGTGTTCATTAGAGGATATGCCAAGATGATTCCAAAACATTTCTCAATATAACTTCCACTCCCTTATGAATGTCAACATTGGAAGAAAGGAGGGACAAAATAAGATTGCATGATATGATGGTAGATGACACTAAGGAACAATGGACATAAGGATATGATCTGGATGGAATTGATAAGGGATGTATTTTTCCCCCAAGTATTGTGGTGAAATATTGATAATAGATTATTTTACCATGATGCCAAAAACTAGTTTTCATCATGGCATTTGCCAAAGGTGCTAGAAAACTAGTTTTCACCATTGGATTAATGGTTTTTTATTTTATTTTATTTTTAAATTTTTGATTCATTATTTTTTTTACTTGTTTGATGACATCTCTATTTATTATAGGTGGGCGAGATGTAAGATGCATATATTTTTGTGATCTTCAACTAGATCTGTTTTAGAGATGTGTGATGTTAGGACCATGTTTTCATTGTTGGATATATTGACATCCTTGTGACCTTCATTAATTATTGATAGAGACCCCTCTAGACATACAAACCAAGTGTACTCATCACCTCTTTAATAAATGATTCTACTCAAGTTTGTGAGGTGTGGAATCAATGGATTTAGGGTTTAGATTGAATGGATGGAATCATGAGAGGAAGGTGTGATGGATGATTGGGTATTAGGACTAAAATTCACACACACCACTGGACATTTCATATGTTTCATCTTTTATTTGTGTCATATTACAACATAATTTAGGAGATATAAGACACTTGGACTTTGTGGTTGATCATTGATCCTATTATTTGAAGGGTTATCGACCATATTGATAGTGCTTTTGATATTATTTTGATTTTTAGACTTCATTATTTATTGATTTCCCCCTAGTTCCTAACTTTGGGATTAACCATAGGATAATTATCTTTTACTTGATATATGATGATGATTATTTTGACTTTAGTGGTCCCATAGTTCCTCAAAAGGGGTTTCACTAGAAGAAGGCATTTGTTGATGAGACTGATGATTAAACTTTTCTTGATTTTGACTTATTATATCAAAGGTGATTGATTACAATTTTTGACTTTATAATATGGTCTTGGATATTTGTATTTTTGTCACATATTATGTTACTCTTGGAAGGGTCCAATGATGTATGTTCATGTTCATCCTTATGGAGGGAGGTGATTAAATGATCATTAAGGGGAAGAAAAGGATATATGATGGATGAAGGTGGTGGAAATGTTATGATGAGGTAAATGAGGAATAATAGGGTAGCATGGTCTTCATGGGGGTTCTTAGGAGACACAATTTTGACATTGGAGAAAATCTCTTCTAGATCAGCAAAAGGATCACTAAGACTAGTTGTAATATATGCATCCAAAGTAGGATCAGATTTACTTTGACTATCTTTAATAGATAAAGCTTGTAAGAACTCTGTTATGACTTCATCATCCTAAAAATATCAAAATATATGCCTAGTGACTCATTATCATTCAAATTAGAGGTATCTTCAAAAGTGAAAGCATAGTCATCATTTGTTGTAATATCTATGAGGGATGATGTTTTTGATGAGGAATTTGATTCAGATACTACTGTTAAACATGATCTTAATGCTAATAACACTTGTATTAACACCAAGGTTTATTATGATGTATAATAGACAATGCTACTTGTAGAGGACTTTTATCCACAAGTGACCTCTCTAAATGGGGTCTTTAATGTGTGGAGATAATGGATTTGACAAAGATAAGACCATGGAAGAACTCATCATATATCAGAGGACTCAGTTCATGTGAAATAGATGCATCTTTGATGGAGGATTTTACAAACATAGGGGGATCATAGAATATGGATGTGGTGTCTTGACCTTGGCTTGAAAGGGGAAGGGATTGATCCTCATCAATAATGAAATCTTGGCATTCCTCTTCTTATTCATCTATAGATGTAGACTCATATAATTCATTCTTGATTTGAATGTCACCTTGATCAATGAGGTCTTGGACATAGTTTTTGAAATTATATCATCAATTAATCATATGCCCATAGGTTTTATGATATACATAGTATTGGTTAGATTTGTACTAAGAGGGATTAGGCTTGGCTAGATTAAGATATCATATGGGTGGATAGACCATCATTCCATTGGTAACAAGATGGTAGAACCTCCTAAGGACATAAGAAGAGGATTATAAGGGCCCTCTTCACTTCTTGACTTAGATGTGGAATTATTGGAATTTGGATCAAATGGTTTTTGTAATAATTGGGTGGCCAAGCTAGTAAATGAGGAGGTGGCCAGGATAAGATTCCCTTTGCTAGTATAGGAAGGGGTAGATGACTGGATATGACTAGTGGATGGGGGATTTAAATGGGACCTAGGTGAATGGGTGTAGATTAGAGGTAATGTTGGATGGATGGGGTCAAATTTTATAGGATGTGGATTACTTAGCTCAAGGATGTGTGAAAGGAGTGCATCCCTATTGGCAATGAGGCATTGCTCAATTAGAATATTAACTAAATTTATTTTTTATCTAATGGATCAAGATGGGAAAAATTACAAATGATATGGTTTGTCATCCCCAATTGGGAGGTTCAAGGGATTGAATGGCAAAGTTAATGTATAAAGATGGGATGTGTGGAACAAATTTGGAGAAAGGCTTTCTTTGATTTGATCTTAAGATTGACTAGGTGTTTAATGTCATGTAATATTTTATGGGGCAAGATAAGATCAATTAGACCAAATTAGGATGTCATCTAAACTTTGATGATTTAGACTAGATTTAACTAAGTGAGTTATTACAAGCTCTAAAATTCAATGGGAAACTAGACTAGCCTAAGAGACTAATTTTGATTGGGGATTAATTGGATTAAGACTAACTCAAGACTAAAATTATCAACTCAAATACGATGATGTGATTTGATAGATAGGTTGATAGAATTATGATTATGACTCAAACTTGATTAGACACAAGCAAGCTAGTGATGAGGACCCTTATATGGAAATAATATTTTCCAATATGGATGAGGAATAATGTATTGACTATATAATTGATTAGATGACTAGTATAGTCAAGGGAATGACAAGGTAAGGACTATGACTAGAATAGTTTAAAAGGATTAAATGGTGGAGAAGGTGATTAGGCTAAACAAGGTCAAGACAAGTGATAAGATGTAAACTAAGGTAAATTTTATGGTGTCTAATATGGTTTGGACCAAGACTCGAAGGATGAGTAAGAAAAGGTAATATGATGTGAATATATTGTGAAAAAAAGACTAGGATGTGACCAAGATTGGTTATAAACAAGATGTACTAAGTGATAAATATGATGCTAGTAATGATTAATGTTAAGGCTAAGTGAAGAATATGAGGTTTAAATATGATAATATGTGATGGAGGGATGACAATACTTTATTAATATAAGTGAGATATGGGGTATGACTAGTGTTAGGTAGATGAGACTAGACTAGGGCAAGATGAGATAAGATTAAAAGGATATACACAAATATACAAATAAAATATTTTTAAGAAGATGTAGACAAGGATGTATAAGGATATACAAGATGATGAAAAATGCCTAGATAGGTGTGTATAGGCTTATGTAAGAGGTTGATTTGGCTTTAAAATATCATAGGTCTAGTATAACACTCACCAAATCAAGAAAACCACAAACCTAAAATTAGTAAACTAATTTGGGTGTGTAACTCAATGACTATAACATATAATGGCTTTACAAATGAGGATGTAGGCCACTGACCCATTACAAAATCTCTTTAACCCTCTCAACCCCATCTACACATGATGGTCACTTGGGATCCAATACTGACTCTGAAAGCAAGTCACCTATTATGATTAATGGTCTTATGCTAGGACAAATGAGCTCTCTAGGATCATCCTTGATATATGTTAGGTAAAGTAGGTCCCAAGTCTTTATATGGTGATCTCTAATGCTTGGATAATAAAATGAACTCTTATTCTTCATATAAGACCTATATGAGGTTAACCGCTTAGCCTAATGACAATTTTCCTTGATATTTATGCTCTATCAAAACACAAAGTGTGGATTAGTGTGCAATTATGAAATCAATTTTCACTATCCACCTAATACTATGGAAAGTGTGTGGGTGTCAATTTCACATCATTTTGCCCCTAAAAAATAAAAATGGGAGGGTTTGTTAGTGGTTTTTAATCCTCTAAGAATCACCCATAAGGATGCAAGGAGGAGAACATACACCATTGTATCCCTCAGGTGACATGTAAACAGACAAAAAGATTCATTAAATGATTAATTTATAATACATATATGATATGATTTTCAAAATTCTAAAATATCTTTGATAGGTAACCTGCAAGATAATTGATTAGTAGTTTTAATTGTTGGAGGGTCAACCTATAAGATAAGACATTAGACAAAATATATGACCTACAAGAGAAGATGTTAACAATCTAAAATTTCCATTAGATTCACCCCTATAAGAAAAAAATTTTAGTCCAATAAGCCTTAATAAAATCCATGGAAAAATCATGATTTGGTTCTATAACTTCTTTGGATGATGACCCATGATGCAAGGGTCTAGGGGTGATATCCCCTAATGGGGTCAAGGGTCATCACCCCTAATGGGTTCAAGGTGAAACACACCTTGTAAGGTCTAAGAGCAATACCTTGAGTGCACTCCCTATCACGGTATAGGGTAGGGTTGAGGGGTAGTGCACCCAATACCAAACAAAATTTTGACCTTGTAGGATGCTTGAAATTACTCAAAAATATTTGAAAATGATCCTAAAAAATGAACTCATAAAGGAAAAATCGAGTACAAAAATTAGTGTTAAAATTCAACTACAAAAGCTAAAACTACAGATACATAGTTAGTTATGTGCAAAACCACTTCTAGAGAATACAAAATTACAAGTCCTAAGCAATACCATGAATTGTAAAAATGTGGTTTTCAAATCAATTGATTAATTATGATTGTAACCATATGGTTTTTGTAAAATCATGGGTGGTTAGTCAAATCCACGAGTCAAAATACAATAGCACAAGTCATAATCTACGATTTACAAGAAAAGGTAAAACTTTAAGAAATCTAGAAGTGAGACTAAAATATGAGTAAAAATATTTACAAAAGTTTTATAGATTAATTTTATGTATAGAAATATTAAACACAAGACCAAATAAGTTTTGACCTTTAAAAACTACTTATTTATGACCCAAATGTAGTTTCTGAATTTATTTATAGAATGTTTCACAAGGTCAAAAAAATATTTGGCGTTAGGTTTTTATCAAAAGCTAAAAGAGATTAAAATCTAATATTTACAAAATAATTTATTGTTTAATGTATTTTACTCTAAACTACCTATTTTTAATTATAATCACCTATTTTAAACAAAATCATTCTTCACAAGTTGTGATTTTGAACTCGCCTAACCTAAACTATCAGTTTTAATCAAAAGGTCAAAATCGCTTATTGTGAAGACAATATTGTGACTTTATGCCAATAATGCGACTGTAAATAAGTGGTGTTGCTTAATATAAGTTGACTACTAAGATTAAATATACTCCTCTTTTGACCTATTCCTAAAAAATAAAAAGGTTAAAATAAATTCTCAAAAAGCTAAATATTTATGCAAAACTAAATTTTTGCCTATAAGACTATCTTCTTCAAAAGTGCAACTTAAATGACAAAACCATAGTCTTATAGAAAAATAGAACTTTGTGAATTATAGTATTATAAAAGTTCAACAACCTTTCAAAATAAAAATGTGTTAGCAATTAAAACATATGATTAGTGAAAAATTACTGATTTTTAAGAATCACTTTTTAGTTTTATATAAAATAAGGAATAAACTAGTAGCAATTAAATAGATCTAAGCATACATGATTGAAATTAAAAGAATTCATATTTATCTAATAGGTTATGATAATAAACAAGTCCAATGCCACAAATTAAACTAGACTAAGTAATTTAAATGACAAAAGGGTAAGGAATGACCACACATGTTTCTTTCTCTAGAAATAAGGGACTCTAGACAGACTATACATACTATGCACATTTCTCTCTAAATATATAGAAACTATGTGATACTCCAAGATTGACCCATTCACCATGGTAACCCCATACCTATGTGGATCCTACCAAGATAAACTCATATGGTCATGACTATCTACCTATGGCTGATTTTGTCTTGTTGTGACCAAGTTTGTCTTGTTGTAGCTAAATTTTTCCTAACATGGTTTCATAGCTTGGTCTTTCTATCACTTGTGCATCATCACCTTATTATTATTCATATACCTTCTCTTTATAAATATGATGGGTCTAATGTGTAGAATATATGAATATTCTCTTTGACCTAGCTTGAAACTCTAAAATAATACAAATAGTTATGGAGTCAAGGAACTACCAAGGTAATGGTGAACTATGTAACTTTCATGAATGGAATTAGACATCCACATATTTATGTTGGTGTGTGGATGGATAAGATTGAGTGAGGGTTTTTTAAACTCCTCTTCCCTTAAAATGATGATGTAACTACAGGTAGTCTAATACCTTCCTTTGGCACAATGTAAATGTTAAGGACCAAGATAGAATAATAATATCATAAGTGTATGAGATTCAATGAATATTGACTTGAGTGATGCTTGGGTCTAGGCTTAACTTATGACATTTCTCTTGATATTCATAGAAGTATTATGTTTCTTTCGAGATGATAAATAATTTGGTTAGACCTTGTAAATATATGTTGACTTAAGATAAGTTATGCATGATTTCTGAATATGTAATGTAGAAAAACAAGAATAAAGGCACAAGATTTGTGACAATAGACTATTGATACCATAGAACTAAAAAATGCAAATCCATAGGGCATACGCATTTGTTTAAGATAGACAGGTACATTGAAGAGATTACTCTATCTCTATTTTTGAGGTAAGGCAAGGTAATAAGTCGTAAATACTCTAAATGTGGTAATGAATTCATTTTTTGTAAGTGTTGAGATATTTTTAGGCATAATTAACCAAGTATAGACATATTGTGAGGTCAGAGTAGTCCTAGAAATAGGTTAAAATGTACAATTTTTCCAAATAAGATAAATTAGATATAATACACTAGGAAGAAGGGTCTAGTACCAAATTTAGGTGTTTATAATAATCATACTTTTTGAGGGATTTATTTACATCCTTTTCCTCATTCGTCAAGTGTTCAAAGTTTGTGATCTTAAGTGATTTATTAGATGAGTTGTTCGTCACTCCATATTTTTGTGATTGATGATGGTGATAATATGGGATAATGTATACATCAGTGTGTGTCTTCTTCTTGTAGACATGTCTAAAAAAATATCCATAAACATTTTTCATAATGAGAACATCAATGAAATGGAGAGAACATATTTTTTATTTCTATTGTGAATTGGTTGTGTCTTATATATGAATTGAGGTGTGTGAATCCTAACCATGTGATCAATCTACATCAATGTCATCCATAAGGTGATACCATTATTTAAGATTCAATGGTGGGGATTTAATATGAATTTTTCAATTTTTTCCTTAAATAAGAGAGAAAACATGCCTAATAGGTATATTTGATCTTATTTATTATAGTTATGCTAATGAGATTATAGTTTCATATAGCTCATTATAGTTTAATGTTTTTAATTTGTCAATAGAGGAAATTTCCTAGTATATTTTCTTTTGCATACTTCTTTCTCATTCTTAAACATAGATAGTGATGTGAAAATATTGTAAGTGGTTCCTATCAACTATTTTTAAACCTAAAGTTTTATGTAAATGCCTAATTTATAAGTTTATTTTGATCCCCCACACACATATACTTATATAATAAATAAATGTGTATTTACCTAAATTTATTTCATAATTACAATAAACATTTCCCATGAGTTCAATATACATTTCCCATCTTGCATTTGTTGTTAAGATGTTCTAAAAATTTAACCATTCACAAAAATAATCACATGTTATTAATGTATTTTGTTTTGGGTGCACATTGTCAATTGATTGAATGATTTTATTTCAGCACTCGTGTCAATGTTAGGGTTATAATATTATGATAATCCATAATGATAATAATTATCTTTTTTAAAATTACTAACTCACTTATATCAATATGAATTTTGGATTTAGAAAGATATATAAGAATAAGACTAATAAGTTTGCACATAATTATTCTTAATGTAGGTTTTTTACACCATTATATAGGTTTTTCTACACATCATGTTTATTTTTCTTAGCTATTATAATAGGTCATTATAAAAATGTATATTAACCTATTTTTTAATTTTGAGATTCATACCCACCTCTTTTTTGGTGGCTTTTTGCTTCTCATAAATGTACCTTTCCTATATTTATTTTAGCTAATTCTCATAATTCATCTTTTATTTTTTAAGATAATATTCTCATTGATCATGTTTTATTTTGACTCTACAATAGGATATCTCTTCTACATTCTTTTCATGTTACATAGATTCCTGCATTCATGTCTATCTATTTCCCTATCCTCGATTGTGTCCCAGTATGACATGGTATAAAAGTGGTTCTAGTAGCTAAGTTTCATAGCTTCTATTGTGAAATATTTATTTTTTAGGTTACATGTCATAGATCTTAATTTCTTTAATCTTTCATATTTTAGATTCACCATTTATATTATTTTTCTCTTATTCTAGGACCCTTGGCTAATCTAGACTCAGAAAAAGAATAAGGGAAAATGTGTTTTCTAGGTCATCTTTTATTCACTAGTTTTTCATGAAAAATAGCCTACACCATTAAACTCAAAAGGTGCCAAAACCCTAGGAATAATTTTAAACACAACATAGATTCATGAAAATCAATTTCAATGTGTTTTAGAGGGTTTGGTGGTGTTTTTATTGGAATCCAGACAAATCCACATGATAGGGAACTTGAAGAAAAAATCATTTATAGGTTTTTCTAAGTTTATCAAGAAACTTAGTGGGTCCTTAATATTTTTTTTAGTTTGAATTCCCTATAAAAACCTAACCCATACACAAATAGACCTTATAATCCAACCCTTGAACAAACACCCATCAAGTTTTGACCCCTACACAAATACACTATGGAATGTGACCCCTAAATAGACATTTATCAAAACCTGATGCCTAATCAAACACTTCCAAAAATCCAACCCTTGTGTGGATACCCATTAAACCTAAAACCTAATAAAACACTTGTAATTTTTACCCCTATATAGACACCTATCAAAACTTGGCACCTACTTGGATACCTGCTAGAATCTGACCACTTCATGGACACATACCAAAAATTGATGCCTACATAGACACATGATAAAATTTGACACCTATATAGACATTAACCCTAAAAAAAAAAATTTTACCCTTTCTTTATGTGGGAAACCCCTACCCAATGTCTTATATCCTAGTCATATGGGACTTTAGACCTTAGTCAAAACAAATCAAATCAGGCTTAACCTTTATTTGAGAAGATAGGTCTAAATTTATACATGCCCAAAAAAAATTTCAAGGTTGAGTTTTTTTAATAACTTCAAAATCACATAAATTTTAGCATGCATCTCCTTTCAAGGCATTGCTTTTTTTAAGTATGAGTTTTTTTAAGCTCTACACATTAGTACTATTTTCATGCCTTTTAAAATTAAATCTATATAAGTTCATGGGGTTGCATTTGCTTGTCTCTTTCACACTATTTATTATATTCTACACATACATTATTACTACATTATGGATTAAATTATGGCTCCATTTCTTACACCATTCAACTATCCTGAGTGGAAAACCAAAGTACAAATATTCTTAAGGAGTAAAGGTTTACACCAAATCATGATAGGAATGTAAACAAAACCAACACCTAATATAGATAAGGTGAAGTGTTTTAACATATGTGATGAGTCCTATTATATATTATGCCTATCAACTTCTCTCAATTTTCTCTTTCACATTGAATCTGCAAATACTCCAAATTATGTTTGGACCACACTAGAAAAACAATTTGGGAATCAAGATCTAATGAGGGTTCATGAGCAGTAGAATCAACTCATCAGTTTGAGCTTAGGTAACTTTGACACAATACAAAACGTTTTCACAAAATTTAAATCACTCGGGTTGTAATGAAAAAAGTGCATCATAGACAAAAAAGATGAACAATTGATCCTTTGAATTATTTTTAAATTGGGTTCTGGATATTCTTTTTTCATTTCTACCTTCCATGCCACTAGGAGTGCCTTTAGAGCTACATGGACCATGTCATCCTTGGATGATTTTGTTGTTGACTTGACTCAATAGTAAGATAATCTTATTCAAATGGGTACAATGAATTACTTTAAATCACACGTTTTAATTGTGAGTCATGACAAACATAATTCATCCAACATTAAGGAGAATAAATAAAACAAGGACTAAGATTAAATAAATATTTATCAAACTAATGCTAAGTCCAAAACATCAATTGAGACCTTCTCTCTAGGTGGGAAACCCAAGAAATATAGGCTCACATGTGCCTATTTTAATAAAACTAGTCATGATGAAACCAAATGTATAAATAAATAGATTAACCAATTGACAAATATGCTTGAGAAAAATAACATCAATGTCCCTAATTCAATCAAATAGAGCTCATCAATATAGGCATATTCTTAGTAAAAAGATAGTAGTAAGGGAAAATGTAAGGGTAAGGCCCTTGTTTTATTTGCATCCTATCCTTCTACATGGGTGTTTGATTATGGTTCCTTGCACCACATGGCTTCATCATAGGATTTTTTCTCATCCTTGGAGCCCTATTTTATGCCTTCCATTTTGATGCGTGATTATACTTTTATAGAATTTTATTGGAGAGGGTCTATTGAAGTGAGTGATGGGATAATTTATAATGTTTTATGTGTTTCCTCATTGTTAACTGATTTCCTATTTATTTATCAAATCACTCACACCAGTTTAAGTAATAAAGTTGAGTTCATACATGATTCTATGGTTATTAAGGAATAACAGTAAAGAAAGTAGATCACCAGTCAGACTTGTAAAATTTCTCACATTTTTATCCTAATTAACCCTATACTTATCTACTCACTCATATAGATAGGGTGAGTAAATTATGGCATGATAGATTTATCCATCTTAACTATCACTACCTAGAAAAACTCAATCATAATGACATGGTTTAAAATTTGCATTATGTTCAATTTTTTTATGGATTTTTTTAGGTAGCATACTTGGTAAGCATTATGAAGAGAATTAGGAAAAAGGAAATTCATGAAGATCTACATAGATTTTAGATATAATCCACTATGATATTTTTGGTCCTTTTTTGCATCTTTCATTTATCAAAACCAGATATATTCCTACTTTCATTGATGATTTTTCAAGGCATACATAGTTGTATTTTCTTAATCAAAAGTTTGAGGTCCTCGATCACTTTTAGGACTTCAAGGCCCTTGTGTAAAAATAGTCATGTAAATACATCAAGATTTTTTGGATGTATAATGGTGGTGAGTATGTCAACCATAATTTTGAGAAATTTTGCACTTTAAAGGGGATTGAGATACAAAATATATTTATATACAATCCTAAGTATAATGGTGTTATAAAATGAAAGAATATGTCCTTGAAGGAAATGAAAAATTATATGCTACACTCCAAATCTCTTGCACTTCAATACTGGGCCAAATCCATCAACTATATTTGTTATATCTAGAACTAATTTCCTCATAAAACATTAAAATGAGTCACTCCTTTTAAATCATTGAGTGGTCAAAAACCCATATTTAAGCACTTTTGAGTGTTTAGATCTATTTTTATGTCCTAAATTCCTATGAATAAATATAAGACAATGGAGCCTCAAAGTTGACCTTACATCTTCATTGGACATTCCAAGGGTGTTAAGAGATACATGTTTCTCCATCCAACCATTCATGAGTTGTTTATTGAGACAAGTGTTTTTTTTCAAGAGGGACCTTAATAATCACACTTGAAACTTCTTTCTCTTCCTTGGACTCATTGGGATTGATGATAATTATGATGATTTAGATCTACCTAAGCACCATCTTGATGATCTAGATTCTTCTAGTTTTGATGATGAAAGTAGTGATGGGGACTCACCTCCTCCCTATCCTAGTAAATTTTCATAGGATGAGGAATCTCTTCCTAACTCTCTAACTTTTGGTCCTCTTTGGGTTAGACATAGACTAAAAATTCTTGGACATTGGGTTGGACATCAGACACTAGGGGGACACATTCACAACTCCATAATTTCCCACATGTATTCATTACATATGATTTTGATCCATATTAATTTTGTAAGCCAAATATCACTCCTAAATGGGATAATATTATTGAAGAGGAGTGTGGTTCCTTGCTTGGGAAAAATACTTTGGATTTGGTCCCTCTTCTTAAGGGAAGAAAACTTGTTCCAAGTAGATGGATCTATAAAACAAAATTTACTACATATGAGTCCATAGATAATTTCAAAGCATGTTTGGTAGTAAAAAGTTTTTCTCAAGTACTTAACATTGATTACATGGATAATTTTTCCCTATTTTCTAATATGGACTCAATCTAACTCACTATTTCCATTGTCATTGTAAATTATTGGGATGTTCATCAGATGGTTGTGATGTTAGGAAAATTCTTTCTAGTACTCACATGGGTGAGTAATTATATTTTTAAAGTGAGTATGATAATAATGCAATTTTGTGTGTAAGAGTTGTATGTGATTAAAAACTCATATAAATAGGATTGTGTGAGATAATTTAGAGATATGTGAGAGAATAAAGGTAGGGATGTTGGTTTTTTAAAGGATAAGTCTTCCTTCCTTTCTTTTACCAGTTTGAAAGTATAAATTGTGATCCTCTATTTTAATAAGATATTCCAAATGAATTAAATAAAAATAGATTATTTTTATGTGTTAGTCTTATTGTGCAAATTGGTTCAAATTATAATAGTGGAATTAGAAATAATATGAGAATGTGAGTGTTTATGAGAGGTAAAGCCATTGGTTCTAGTTTCATGGCTCTTTATTTTCTATAAACATTTCAATTTACAACATCGCCCCTACATTAAGAGGCATTAACAAATTTTTCATTTTTTATGTGATGTGATAGTATGGTATCTTTCACTTAGTGTAGACTCACAAATATCATACAATCAGTTCCAAAAGTAAAGGTGTATCTAATTCAAATATCAACTACTATTCTACCTATAACATGCCTCATTCACACTTATGCTATGCATTGTATTTTACATTCATAGTGACTTACAAGTAGAATTGGCTATGAATTGATTAATATCACCTCATATTTATGACTTGGAACTATGCATCACTATTTGGTTTAGGTTTATGATTTAAATTATTGGTTATTGACTTACACCCTCAATGTTTGACCTATAAGTTTGGAATTGGCATTCTTCCCATCTAGAATTCCCATTTATACTTAGTCTTGACTCTATGCATTTATATGTGCTCCTTGAATCTTCTGACATACTATGCATTTCTCACTCATGGATTATCATTATCAATATCAAGAATCTAAATATATTTTTTTATAAAATATTTTCTCCCATCCAAAAAATTGAGTTTGACTTCATTTTGTATGTTAAACTTGTGTGTTATCCTACCTACTTCATTTGTGATCAATGTGCCAGCATAGAATTGTAGTTCTTTACTTGTTAGATCATTGATTATTTGACTACTTAGATCTAAGTACATTTTTCCATCAGTTCACTTTTGAGTAGACCATCCACTCATACATTGACATTTAAAGCCAGAAAAGATCTGCAACCACTCATAAACATCAACATAGAACATGATTCATATGCATACTTACACATATACACCATTAATAAATTTATCCTATTAATTTTTATAGATTTTTACATTTTCAATGTAGTTGTGTCTCTCTCACGTCAAGTCATCCATGCATCCACAACTCTATGTAAAGTTGTTAGTGTCAAAATCAATCTAGACATGCATATAACCATATTAATTAAGTATTTTTTTAGTTTGACATTATATAGGTGATATTGTGTCATTTAAGTATCAATTTGTTTAGATAGATGCATTAAATCGTTAGTATCCCACTTGTAAAACATCAATTTGCTAAATCACTTGCTAGTTTTAATTCAAGAGGTTGATCTCCAATAAAAAGTGGTGGTATAACTGGTTTAAGTGAATTTTTTTAAAATTAAATTGATATTCATGGGAATGTTGTTTAAATTGGATTTTCTTATTAAAAGGGTGTTTACTATAGTTTTAATTCAATTTTTTATAGTCATATTTTATGTTGTCAATTGTAAAAAGTAGAAAGCTCACACTCCTTGTTATGGATAAATTTTTGAGGTACCCAGTGTCCATAAATTAATTATGCAATCTTGTGGGGGGTATATGTTTATATAAATAGCATGTATATGAACCTCATGTTCACATTTTATAATTATAAAACCTAAAGGAGGATTGAGGTTATATAGGTTGGAGTACTTTTCAGCATCTTCTCATTAGCCACTAGAAACATGACCACATAGTGATTTAGTGGCTTGTCTTTATAGTATCTTCCTTTTTGGAATTTTTTTTGTTTCCAATATGTGCTAAATAAACCCCTATAGAAACATTTGGAAAATGTGTATATACTAAAGAAGCACTTTTCAAGGGCAAGATAATATTTTGAGCTAAACTCGACATAGATGGTTGTCCAGATAGTTATGAGCTCTAGGAATATAGAAGATTTGGAATTAAGGAACCTAGGTAATGGGAATGGTCCCATAGATATTGGTTCATAGATTCACCTTCATGAGGTTAAAGAGGAAACTTGATGGAGTTATACCTAGGATAAGTAATGTTTTCAGAGAGCATCTACACTGAGATATGTTTTTCTTCTCCCATGTTCACACTAAGGAGAGAATCTTAAGAAAATCCTTGTTATTACTCACATGGGTGTGTAATTATATTTTAAATTGATTATGGGAATAATATAATTATGTGTTTAATATTTTTATGTGAGTAACAATTCATATAAATAGGATGGTGTGACAAAATTTAGAGATATGTGAGAGAATAAAATTAGGGATGTAGTGGTTTAAAAGAATAAGTATTTCCTCTTTTTTTTGAGGATTTTGAAAGTATGTAAATTGTAATCCTCCATTTTAATAAGATATCTTGGATGAATTAAATAAAAATAGATTATTTGTATGTGTTAGTCTTATTGTGAAAACTAGTTCAAATTATAACATGTGAAGAGTAATTTTCTTCACGGTTACCTCAATGAGGAGATTACATAGAACAACCACAAGGTTTTGTGGAAGATTCTTCCTTAGTTTGTATTTATAAATGTACATATTGACTCAAACAAGCTCTTTGGCCTTAGTATGCCAAGATAGAGTCCTTTCTTCTTTCAATTGGATTCACTATATGCCATTATCATCCGAATGTCTACATTTTATGATAGGATGAACCACTTTTTATTCTAGTTATTTATGTTGATGACCTTTTGATCACAAGGACTTCTTCATCCTTTATTAAAGTATTAAAAACTACCTTGTCTGACAAGTTCTCAGTGATTAACTTGGGATTGTTGCATTACTTCTTTGGGATTGAAATTTCTTAGTCTGATTTTGAGATCACTATTGTAAAATCCAAGTATGCTATTGATTTGCTTGCATTGTTTCACATGGTTAATTTTAATCCCACTCTAACTCCCTTTATGTCTAGTGTGAAGATTGAGGCTTAATGTCCTTCTCCTTTAGTTGATGTTACTTTATATCAATAACTTGTTGGTAGTCTCATCCATATTTCTCACACTAGAGCTAAAACTTCATATACAGTGGGCATGTTCTCTATATTTATGTAGGAACCACATAAGTTTCACTAGAAGGTAGTTAATTAGACTTTATATTTAATTTAGGGTAACCATAGTTTTGTGATTCACTATAGAGTAGGCATTAATGTTGACCTGATTAGGTATACATGTTTTGATTGGGCTAGTGATATTCAAAATCATAAGTCTACTTCAGGATATAGTTTATCTTTGGTTTTGGACCAATTAGTTGGTCAAGTAAGAAGCAGAATGTTATTTTTTAATATTCTACATAGCTAGATTACATAGGACCTAATACTTATACCATTGAGTTTATTTAGATTTAGAGGATTCTCACTGAGTTTAGTATATAGTTTCGATGACCAAAAATCATCTTTTATGAAAATCAAAGCACCATCCATATTTATAGGAATATTTTCCTCCATTAGTGAACCAAGCATATTGATATTCACATGCATTTCACTCAAAAGCTTATTTCAAGAGCAATTCACTGATTTCCACTATTTCTAGACTAAAGAGAGATTTGTTAATATATTCACCAAACCCTTCACTTTGAGTTAGTATCTTCATTTGTAGGCTCTTCTTGAGGTTTGGGTAGCTTTGACATCATATTTGATGGGATTTTTATTCCCTTCATTTTATATCTATCTACTTTTTTGGGGAGATTTTATATATACTTATATACCTAATCAAGCCTTGTTTTTGGGAACCAATTCTTCCACCCACCTAAGCTATGCTTAATGGGGAGTATTATTTTAGGTTTTTTATACCATTATAGGGTTTTTGATACACATGTTGTTTAGAATTATTAGGTATTATAATAGGTCATTAGTAAAATATGGCTTAATCTATTTTCTAATTTTGAGTTTCACACCCACCTCTTTTTTGGTGGCCTTTTGCTTCTCTATAAATGTACCTTTTTATATACATTATTTCTAAATTATATAGCAACTCAATTTTGTACACCTAGAAAATTTAAACCTTAGTTGCCCCTCAGTGTTCTAGACCTTTCCCACTTTTTGAAACCTTGCATATGCCCTATCTTGTGCCCCTTGGCCTATCTATTAGTCCAAACAATCTTATGTTGGTGACCCAAGCCTTTTACCCTTCTTATAATGCTTAAAACCTACTTATCTTCCACATATTTAACTACTCCCTAGACACTAACATTTAAGATAGATACCTACATTGACACTAGTGTCCTAACTTCACGTGTGTGTCTAGTTCCTTAAAGTCATCTAATTTTTAAATGATACATATCCTAATGGTTATATTAAGTGATTTATGTCAGTTAATTCTTTAAAGGGATTGATATAAATACAATATCAACCCTAATTAATTCACCACCTAGAAACTTATTGCATACTCACTACGCAACTTATAAAAAACATTCTATCCAGTATTCAATTGATCAAAGCTTCCATATTTTCTCCTATTTATATATCAATCATAGGGATAGCATATATAAAGGTCTGTAATACTAAAGGAGTAGCCAAAGATCTATATTTTCCAAATTACAAGCTAGGTAATTATTATAATTACTTATCACATATTTCATGATTCACACACAAGGAAACATGTAAGTAATAAATACATCATTCTAAGGCCCTCTTCATAGTATTGGTTATGTAGGTAGTGCTCATTGATAGAGGGGTTTTTGGGGTTAGCTTCAAACTGTGTGACTATGAACCCATTTTTTCCTATGGTCATTATGAAGATGAAGAACTAGGGTTTTGTAAATTCATGAGGATCAACAGTCCATGACTCATATCTGAATACCCCAGATCAAACGTGAAGTCAATCTTAGAAGCATCTAGGTGGGTGTATCCTTTTCTAGTAAGTATTCCATATAGCACACTTATATCAAGTTTAGATAGTAGTATTGACACAACCATCCTATGGTGACGTTAGTATTCATGACTCAAGAATCATCTAATCTAGAATCTGATGATTTTTATAAAATCATCTTCCAATATACTTCCTACCTATTCTAGATACGGAACTACAATAGCGTCAGATTAAGCTAATTACATTACTTCTTTGTCATTTTTATATTTAGCATAGTTGTATATATCTTTTTATCATAACTTAGTATAAAATGTTAGGGTATGTTTATATCTGAGTTTAGTACCCAATTGGCCTACTATATATTTCATTATCACCCTTGTGATTATTCATTTATATACATTTAATGAGTATTTAGGTAACCTCAACCTATAAAACACCATTTTTAGGGTTAAACATTTGGTGAACATAAGCTTTGAACATCAAACTCTGGGTCAATTAGGGTTTTCTAGTTTTTATATTGTTGATCCCTGATTGATATAAAATATGTACAACATGGATGCATTCATCAGCCATTCTAGGTTCTAATATGTCATAGTTTCCATGGTTTACGACATTAGTTTCCTTGTTAAATATATTAAGCAAGTTTGTGCTAATCATGAGAGGGTTTTAAATAAACAACACTTGATCTCTCTTTAAAATTCCTTTTAAAATGCTATAGATCTAATTTTTAGACACCAACATGCATGATCTAAATCATTTATTTTCCCTAATCCCTATTTAAATGACAACTACCATACATACCCATTATTCACTAATGTCTTATATTGGAATATGCATTCCATGTTATTACTACTCAAGGAGGTAAGTCTATTGTACACACCCCACCACTTGTTAATATACAAGTGCCTCCTAAACCTAAACTTTTAATAAAATATAAGGGACATGATATTATTGACCAATTGATCAATTCACATGATAAATTTTTTATCCTTAGGTTTTTAAAACAATCTATTATTTATAAGGATAGCCTATACAAATCATTATGTGAGACACAAGTTCTATGTGATATTCAGCCTACTTATTTTGTGTATATCATGAAATATCTCAAGAATAATGACAAGCTCATTACCTTTGATCCAAAAAATTTATGAGTCAAAGTTATTATTAACCAAAATTTGCCTTTATTCATACAAGTGACCATGTAAAATAAAGGCATAAAAAGGGTGCTCATTGATGATAGATTAGGGCTAAATATTTTTAGCATAAATTACTAACCACCATGGGTATTAGCACCAATCTTAATTAAAAAAATAGTTATACATATAAAATAATTTGATATTTCACATAGCCCTGTAGTTGGTCAGATCACATTAGATGTGACATTAGGATAAAAAATAGTTTCAACTACTTTTTAGGTCATGTCTCAATCATTACATTATAATTTACTTTTAGGTAGACATTGTATACATTCAATGGAATTTTTCCCATATACACTTCACTTATGTGTAAAATTCATACATGATAGGACCTTATTATCCATGCCTAATGATGATGAGCCTTTCAAATTTTACAAAATTATACACTCTAAAATTGAAGGCATCCCTATAGAGGTAACACCTAAACAATGCATTACTCTTGGCCACATACACACAAATGAAATATGTGAGTCAAGTAAAATGGTTCCTTTATCTCCAAATATAAATAAGGCATTAAATATTAATGTACACATAGATGCACATAAAGAACAATAACCATTACTAAAGGAGATAATAAAACTATAATAGAATATTGGTGGTATTTCAAAGAAGAAATACACTCATGGATGAATGTTAGTAAATGATATTAGTGGGTATAATGTCCCCTTGAGGGGACATACAGGGAATAATGAGATGGATTTCCTCTTAAAATAGTAAATGAGGGGTGGGATGTGATTATCAGACAAAGGGGATGGGATGGTATATGTGAGATAGATGATGAAAAAATGAACTCAACCTGACTGGTGAGTTACAAAGTGATGATGCCTTTATAAAATACATATGCACAAGGAGTGGACACGTGATGATGATAAGATAAAAGTTCATAATATTTCAACATATCCAAGGCAATGATGTTTTCTAGGGATAGCTACAGACCAAGATGATAAAGGCCATGAGCTATCAACATATCCCAAGTAAGGAAACATGTTGGAAAAGCATCGGGCCAAAGATAAGATAATGATTTAATAATATTAATGATGGGTTTACCTCAAATATAAATTCAAGTGATATGATGATATGATCAAGTGACCAAAAGATGAATGGTAAGAATTAGATTACATAACTATTGAGTCAATGAACCACAGTGTGATTATTAGAGATAATGCCCCTCATAAGGACACATGCAAGGGAAAAATAAATGATAATAAAGTTATGGTCTTGGTCATGCCCTAAATAAATAAGGAAATTTTAAACTTTAAATGATGAAATGACCAATTCATGATAATGGAAGAAAAGATGGAAAAACATATGGATGTTATGATATGTCAGGTGCAATCGATAGGTGTGAGCGATTGATGAAAAAGATAAGGGATATGATTTTTTGGATGGTGATTAATCAATAGATTTATTGATTAATGATTGATATTATATCTCAATGATTTTATTGATTCAATACTTGAGGATGAGGAATGGGTGTGAAGATGAAAGTGGAGAGAGTGGTCGAGTTAACCTTAGACACATTATATGATTAATAACTACCTACATAGTGTAAAAAGACCTCAAGACAATGTAGTTAAGACTATATTAGGGGATGATAATGATGGATTATAATATTAGGATTATCATGTTAGACATGTTAGTTGTTATATATAATATTTAACTTAGATATTAGATATGAAGATAGAGGACTAGAAGAAATGAAGGGAGACAAGATGATCAAGCCATAATTATTGTAATAAGGCTCATCCTAGTCTAATCAATCTGATAAATATAACAATTGGAAGTATGCCCCATGATATAATTACGACCAAGAGGAAATTATACCATAGTTCATGAAAAGGGCAAATAGTGAACTTTGCATCATTGATGGCACCTAAAACCATCATTGTAACTTTTGGTGTCATCATAACATCCTCATTCATTACGCAATGGAAAAAAATATATATGATTCAAGATGAAAAATAAACATAATATAATTATAATATGTGCATATATATACATGAACAAGTCAAACAACAATGAGAAGACAAGTAACACACACAAGTATCTTCATATAGTGTCATAATGTCTTGTCTAATGGTCGATGGGATAATGGATCAAGTGATGATTTGGACTAGGTTGGCCATGACAATCATGATGTGAAGTGAAAGTGGATTAAGGATATGAGTTTAGATAGTTGTATAAACTTGGACCAAACTATTGACATGGATTAATTAGATAATACATAAGATAAGATGACTAAGAAGATAAGATAATGCAATATGACAAAATGATAAAACCACTAAGGCATAAGATAAGGTAGGATAAAAAGATGACTAAGACATAAGATATGATGATTTAGATATATAGGATATAGGACGAGAAGACATATGATAAGATAAATGATATATTTTATGATATTCTAGGTTTTAGGATTTTTTTAAAATATGTATGTACACTATACTAATGGGGTTATTAGTAAAGGGAATACCACGCCAAGTAACTAGGATAAATATGGATGGAATAATGGATGGGATGACAAAAGGAAGAGGGTGGTGTTGAAAAGGGGATGAGAATCAAGGAAGAATGGTCTACAGGTTTCCAATGACCACACTATTAAGGAACCAGATATCTATTTACCTAAGTGTTCATTAAAAGATATGCCAAGATCATTCCAAAACATGTCTCAATATAGCTTCTATTTACTTATGAAGGTCAAGACTGGAAGAAAGGAGGTACATAATAAGATGCAAGATATGATGGTATATGATGCATAAGAACAATGGATAGATGGATATGATATGGATAGGATTGATAAGGGATGAATTTTTCCCCTAAGTGTTATGGTGAAATGTTGATAATAGTTTATAATACCATGATGCCAGAAACCAATTTTCATCATAGTATTTTCCCAAGGTACCAAAAGACTAGTTTTCACCATTGGATGAATGATTTTTTTTATTTTTTTTTGGTACTTTCTTATTTTTTAATTTTTTGACTTTTTTGATGACATCTCAATTTATTATAGGTGGGCAAGATGTAAGATGTAGATATTTTTTTGATCTTCATCTAACACATGTTTTGGAGATGCGTGATGTTAGGACCATGTTTTAATTATTTTATATATTAAAATCCTTGTGACCTTCATCGATTATTGATAGAGACCCCTATAAATATATAGACTAAGTATATTCATCACCTCTATAAGAGATAATTCTACCCAGGTTTATGAGGTTTGGAATTAATATATTTAGTGTTTGGATTGAATGGAAGGGACCATGAGAGGAAGGTATGATGGATGATTAGGAATTAGGACTAACAATTAAACACACCATTGGAAATGTTGTATGGTTCATGTTTGATTAGTTTCATTTGAGAAAATATTATAGGATATCCAAGACACTTGGACCTTGTGGTTCATCATTCATAATTATTTAAAGGCTTATCGACCCTGTTGATAGTGATTTTGATATTATTTTGATTTTTAGACTTGATTATTTCTTTATTTCCCCCTAGTTTTTGACACTAGGATTCACCAAAGGATAATTATCTTTGACTTGATAAACGATGATGATGATTTTGACTTTAGTGGTCCCCTAGTGCCTCAAAAGGGGTTTCACTAGGGGAAGACACTTTTTATTAGGCTGATGATTCAACTTTTCTTGATTTTGACTTATTAGATCAAATTTGATTTGATCATTATTTATGAATTTAGAATATGGTCTTGGATATTTGTATTTGTGTCACATATTATGTTGTTCTTAGAAGGGTCCAATGATGTATGTTCATGTTTGTCCTTATGGAGGGAGGTGATTAAATGATCATTAAGGGGAAAGAAAGGATCTATGATGGATGAAGGTGGTAGAGATGTTATGATGAGGTCAATGAGGGATGATAGGGTAACATGGTCTTCATATGGGTTCTTAGGAGACCCAATTTATACAGCATAGAAAATCTCCTCTAGATCCACAAAAGGATCATTAGGACTAGTTGTAATATATGCATCCAAAGTAGGATAAGATTTGCTATAACCATTTTTGATAGATACATATTGTAAGAACTCTATTATGACTTTATCATCCTAACTAAGATCAAAATATATTCCTAGTGACTCATTATCATTCAAATCAAAGGTATCTTCAAAAGGGAAAGCATAGTCATCATTTGTAATATCTATGATGGATGATGTTTTTGATGAGGAAACTGATTTAGACATTGGCGTTAAAAATGATCCTAATATAGATAACACTTATATTGACTCCAATATTTATTATGATATATAGTATGCAATGCTACTTATAGAGGATGTTTTTCCACAAGTGACCTCTCTGAATGGGATCTTTGATGTGGGGAGATAATGGATTCGATAAAGATAAGACCATGGAGTGACTCATGAGAGATGGGAGGACTTAGTTCATTGTAAATAGACACATATTAGATGGAATATTTATTAAATATGGGGGGACCATGGAAGATGGATGAGGTGTCTTGACCTTGGCTTAGAAGGGGAAGGAATTGATCATGATCAAGAATGGAATCTTGACATTATTATTCTTATTCATTTATAGAGGTAGACTCATCTGATTCATTCTCAATTTCAATGTCACCTCAATCAATGAGGTCTTGGAAATAGATTTTTAAATTAAAACATCAACTAATGGTATGCCCCCAAGTTTGGTGATATACACATTATTGGTTAGCTTTGCACCAAGAAGGCTTACACTTGGCAGGATTAAAATGTCATATGGGTGGATAGACCGTCATGTCATTGGAAATGAGCTAGTAGAATAGGGATCTTAAGGACATAGGAAGAGGATTATATAGGCCCTCTTTACTTATTAACATAGATGTGTAAGTATTAGACTTTAGATCATATGCTTGTTGACATGATTGGGTGGCCAAGCTAGTAAAATGAGGAGGTGGCTAGGATAGGATCCCCTTTATTAGTATAAGAAGGGGTAGATAACTAGATATGACTAGTGGATGGGGGATTTAAATGGGTCCCATGTAGATGGCTATAGATTAGAGATAATGTTAGATGGATGGGATTAAATTCTATAGGATGTGGAGTAATCATCTCAAGGATACATGAAAGGAGTGCATCCCTATTGGCAATAAGGCATTTCTCAATTAGAGTATCGATGAAAGTTATTTTGAATTTCATGGATCAAGATGAGATAAACTATGGATGATGTGGTTTGTTAGCCCCAATTGGTAGGTGCAAGGGATTGAATGGAAAAGTTAAGGTACAAAGATGGTATGTGTGGAAAAAATTTGGATAAAGGCTTGCTTTGATTTGATCTTAAGGTTGACTAGATGTTTGATGTGATGTTATTTTTGATGGGGTAAGACAAGATCAAGTAGACCAAATTAAGATGTCATCTAGACTTTAATGATTTAGACTAAATTTGACTAGGTGAGTTATGACAAGCTCTAAAATTCAATGGGGGACAAGACTGGCCCAAGAGACTAATTTTAATTGGGGATTTATTTTATTAAGACTAGCTTAAGACCAAAATGATTGACTCAAATAGGATGAGGTGATTTGATAGATAGGTTGATAGAATTATGATTATGACTCAAACTTGATTAGACACAAGTAAGCTAGTGATGAGGACACTAATATAGAAATAATATTTTTCAATGTGGATGAGGAATAATGCATTGACTATAGACTTGATGAGATGACTAGTATAGTCAAGGGAATGACAAGGTAAAGACTATGAATATAATAGGTTTCAAGGGATAAAATCGTGGACACGGTGATTAGGCTAAACAAGGTTAATATAAGTGACAAGATGTTGACTAAGGTAAATTTTTTGGTGGATAATATGGTTTGGACCAGGACTCTAAGGATGAGTAGGACAATGTAAGATTATGTGAAGATATGGTGAAAAAAGGACTAGGATGTGACCAAGATTGGTTATAGACACGGTGTACTAAGTGATAAAGATGATGTTAGGGATAATTAATGTTAAAGATATGTGATGAATATGAGGTTGGAATATGATTATATGTGAGGAAGGATGATAATAATTGATTAATATAAGTAAGAGATGGGGTATGACTAGTGTTAGGTAGATGAGACTAGACTAGGATAAGATGAGATAAGATTAAAAGGATATCCATAAATTTACAAATAAAATATGTTCAAGAGGATGTGGATAAGGATGGACAAGGATATATAAGATTATGAAAAATGCCTAGATAGGTGTGTATAGGCATGGGTAAGAGGTTGACTTGGTTCAAAAATAGTACAGGTCTAGCACAACACTCACCAAATCAAGCAAACCACAAACCTAAAATTAGTAAACTAATTTGGGTGTGTAACTCAATGACAACACCATCTAATAAATTTGTAGGTGAGGCTATAGGCTAGTGACCCATTACATAATCTCTTAAACCCTCTTAATCCCATCTTCACATGATAGTAACTTAGGATTTGATACTGACTCTGACAACAAGTCACCTATTACAATCGATGGTCTTATGTTATGCCTAATGAGCTCTTTAAGAATGTCCTCGATATATGTTAGGTACAATGGGCCCTAAGCCTGTGTAGGTTTCTATCTAATGCTTGGTTTAGAGAATTAAATATTCCCCTTCACACAAGACTTGTATGGGATCAATCGCTTAGCTTAATGATAATTATCCCTGATATTTATGCTCTACTAGAACATAAAGTGTGGATTAGTGTGTGGTGGTGAAATCCATGATTATTATCCCCCTAAGACTATGGCAAGTGCATGGGTGTCAATTCCATATCTTGTTGCCCCTAAAAATAAAAATGGGAGGGTTTATTAGTGGTTTTTATCTTCTAAGAATCACCGCAAGGACATAAGGAGGAGAGCATACACCATTATATCCCTTAGGTGACATGCAAGGAAACAAAAAAAATATTAACTAATTAATTTACAATATATTTATAAGATGATTATTTAAAATGACAAAATATTTTTGACAAGAAACCTACAAGATAAGTGATTAGTAGTTTTAATTATCAATCTTGGAGGGTTAACCTGTAATATAAGACATTAGACAAAATATATGACCTATAATACAAGATGTTAGCAAGATAAAATGGCCACTAGATTCACCCTTGCAAGAAAAAAAATGTTATTCTAATAATTATTAATAAAATCCACTAAAAAAATAATGATTTCATTATATAACTTATTTGGATGATGGGCCATGATGTAGGGGTCTCGGTATAATAGCCCCTAATAGGTTCAAGGGGCAGCACCCCTTACGGGGTCAAGGGGCAATGCCCCTTGTAGGATCTAAGGGTAGTACCCTGGGTGTGCTCCTTATCACGATACAAGGTGTGGTCGAAAGGTAGCACCCCTACTACCAAACATAATTTGGACTTGTAGGATGCTTGAAATGACTTAAAAATCATTGAAAATGATCCTAAAAATTCACTTAAAAAGGACAAATTGAGTACAAAAATGATTGTAAAAATATAACTACAAAAGATAAAATCATAGTACACCATCAGTTAAGTGCAAAACCACTTCTAGAGAGTACAAAATCACAATTTGTAACCAATACCATGACTAGTAAAAATGTGGTTTTGATAGCAGTTGACTAATTATGATTGTAACCATATGATTTTTACAAAATCGTGGGTGGTCAATCAAAGTGACGAGTCAAAATGCAATAGGCAAGTGACAATCTACAGTTTTGCAAGCAAAGGAAAAACTTTAAAAAATCTAGCAATGAGCCTAAAATGTGATTTAAAATTTTTACAAATTAATTTTATGTACAGAAAGATTAAACACAAGACTATATAATATTTGACCTTTAAAAACTAATTATTTATGACCTAAATGTAGTTTCTGAATTTATTTACAAAATGTTTCACAAGGTAAAAAAATGTTAGGTGTTAAAGATTTTTATCAGAAGCTAAAAGAGATTAAAATCTAATATTTATAAAATAATGTATTATTTAATGTATTTTAGTCAAAACTACCTATTTTTAAGTAGAATCGCCTATGTAAACAAAATCATTGTTTACAAGTTGTGGTTTTGAACTCGCCTAACCTAACCTATCAAATTTAATCAAAAGGTCAAAATCACTTATCACGAAGACAATATTGTGACTTTATGTCAATAACGTGATTGTAAATAAGTGATATTTCTTAATATAAATTGAATATTGAGATTAAATATGTCCCCTTTTGACCTATTCATACAAAACAAAAAGGTTAAAATAAACTCACAAAAAAGCCAAATATTTATGAAAAACTCAATTTTTGCCTTTAAGACTATCCTCTCCAAAAGTGAAACTTAAATGACAAAACCATAGCTTTGTAGAAAAATTCCCCTTTGAGAATTATGGTATTACAAAAATTCAAAAAACTATCAAAACAACAAGCTGTTAGTGGTTAAAACATACGATTAGTGAAAAATCACTAATTGTTAGGCAATATTGCTAATGCAATATCATGATTTGTAGAGCAAACTCACTTTTTACATGTACATAAAAATGTGATCCAATTTAGAGCTCTTATTTCATCCAATCAATCATGTAAGCTACCAAAACACTTCTAATAGGCAAAATGGTTAATGTGAAGGGGTACTCCCACCGTGGTTGCCAATGTATAATTGTATTTTTGAGATATTGATCAAAATTACTAAGAATAGTAAGTTAAACCCAAAAGCACAACAACATCACAATGAAGGAATATGGAAGAAAATCATAATTATAAGAACACTCTTACCAACATCAAAATGAAGGAATATGGAAGAAAATCATAATTATAAGAACACTCTTACCTTGAATTTTTTCCTCTTAGTTTCTCTCCAAGATCTTCAAATAGATTTATCAATGATTCTTGACTTTTCTTTTAGATTCTTATGGATAGACTCAAAATTTTGGCATGATTTTGGATTCAATACTTGATTAATTATAGCATGTATTTATTTACTATATTGGCATGGATGTCTTATGGAATTGTTTATTGGTTTGGCCATGGAGAAGTGGCTTGTTTAAATAGAAAGAAGGGGGGAATATGAATGGCTATTATTCAAATTTGGGTGTAGGAGATCAATGGTAGAGGATTATCCAAGGAATTAAAAATTTATTCGATGATTCTAGAGGAGAGAAGGTTCTAAAATTAGAAGCCTCTATAATTTATTTTGGAAGTATAAACATGATTAGTGGTGGATTAGTCATGTGATTAGGGGGTTCTATAAAAGCTTAGAGGGGTGAGGCTCGTAGGAAAGCCTAAGAGTAAGTAGGTAGGTGGGTTATTGGAATTTTAAATTCCAAAATATTGGACAAGTGGGATTAGGATAGGATTAAGTGATAAATGACATATTCGAAGAAGGATTAATTAGATTATAGGGTAGGAATAAGGTTAGTAGATGAAGAATGAAGGGATATGTTAGATAAATGTCTAGAAGGGGTGTTTTTAGAAGAGATAAATGATATTAGATGAAATAAGTGAAATTAGTGTTGACTAATATTAATATTAGTGATGATAAATGAATCGAGAAAATTTAGATGTATACATAAAGCATTAAATATTGATGTATACATATATGCACATAAATAACAAGAAACATTACTAAAGGAGCTATATAACCACAATAGCCCTCAATATTTGAGTTTATTTTATTGGTCAACACTAAGCAAAATGATGGCCACGTTTCAGATTACTATGATAGTGATGACGATATAGCTTATATATGATAGATGAGAAAATGTAAAACTTAAAATTTGATCCACTTGATCACCTATCACATAACTTATTCAAATCTATGGGTCTTGTCACATATAAATTAAATCCACTTGTAAAAAATATAAAACTGGATCTAGATAAGGACAAAAAAAAATCGTTGTTGAACATATAAATGCTTATTATTCCATATATCCCTCTTGGCTAAAAATATTGAGTCAACCTTATAAGGTTAAAATGTAAATTCATCATGTGAAAAATGTGGAGTCTTGTCAAAATGATTCACAACAATTTTATAGATCACGACATAGCAAGATACTCTAGATACCATGTTATATTTGTTACTTGAGCATAGAATGATTTATTTGCCTTCTACTAGATCAGTTAGAGCATTTGATGGGAGCTCCTACAAGGTTATTGGTGAGATTTATCTACCTTTATAGGTCAATCCTATATGTGGTTACTACATTTTTAGTTATACCTTCTATGGGCATCTTTGATATGTTATTGGGAAGACTTTGGATCCATACACTTCGATTAATACCTTCTATAGTGCATGGGTGTATTAAATACTTTCATGCCAATCAGATAATTATATTTTTTGGAATTTAATATGAGCATCCTCTTGAAAAAGAGAAACTTATACTCCAATAGCTAACTATAAAATATACTAAGTTTAAACCACCAAAAAGGGGTAATCAACATGTAATCCCCTTTACAAAGTGGACAGTACTTGAGAGACCATTACATCAGAGACATATAGTAGATTTCATAAAATCTGTGTATACTATGTAACATGTATAAATATCTAGATCACATATACACATTCTTATTAATTATATTCCATATAAACCATAGAGCACTCAATTATGGGTTTCATGAACCTCTACTCCTATTACTCCTACTATTTTTCCAAGACTAAGAAGTCTTAATATCCATAAATAGAACTTCATAGATACTATAGTGATAAATATTGCACCTATGCATGCTTCTTGGTAGCGTCACTAGATTATTACACCAAGTTCACAATGGGGAAATATCTATGATCACCCTTTGGATGGGATCATAGGATATCCTTTCTATTTTAAACATTCCAAAAAATATCAAAAATAAAAAATAAAAACAAACTCAAAAATCCAAAAACACTTTCAGCACCTACATATTCTATTGGATCCCTAGAATATTTATGTTAGTTCCTTGTTAATTTATGTCATATAAGTTACGTCTACATACATATGTGTGTCATGATTCTACTAGAGTGTGATATAGGCCTACACAGATACATGATCTATTCCTATTTTAGATGTTGGGCCTTCCCTTTACTCATGTCATATGAACATTGGGGGCATCCACCTCTATGATCATGATACTTCTAGGTTATATCATTCTATGGTCACTTTACATTATCATGTTTTGAGATCATATATGTATTTACACATGCCTTTATCCATTATTATATCTTTCATAGGGTACTTAATATGTCATGTACTTGACAGTTTTTGCTAATATATTTGATCCATGAGCTACTATGATATGTTTATGTTTGTTGCTTATGCTTTTCTCTATGCACTTCCTTGAGTGTTTTGTCTTGTTATTGTTTTATTTGTTCAAGCATTTGAATATGTTCCTTTATTTTCATCCCCTATGCCTATATGTGCTTTCTACATTTAAACATGTCACTAATTATTGGATGGACATTTAAATATGTCATTCTTGCTTTTGTGTACATTTTACTAAGTCATGACCCTTTAATTATGTGGCATTTGAATATACCCTTTTTTTGCGATCTCCTTGGACCATTGCCTTTTGACTTTATTTTGAGTGATCTTATATGTGTGCTTGATTTTCTTATTGATCTTGTATTATTATTAACTAGACATTTTCATGATCCTTATCATGCATCTTAGGCCTTCATGTGATCACATTATTCTATGCACTTCAATGATACATTTACGTAGACATGTTCATTCTATATGCTACATGGTTATATTCACATATTATATAGTTGTCTTATCCTTTTGAGGTGAGGTAAAAACTATTTTATCTTCTTCCATCATCTCAAATGGGGGCATAATAGTGAGGGAATGCCATAGAGACATGGTTCTCACATTTACCATGATCTCAAATTTAGTTGGGGCATGCATTAGAAATGCTCTCCACACTTATTCAACATGTGATACTTATATTAGTTTTATATTTAGTGGGGTCATGTCATATAGGTATGATTTGACACATTCACAATTTTTAGATTAAGAGGGGGCATGCTTTGGAATCATGTTCTCCACACTTATCCAATATTTAGCATCTCTAGATTACAATGAGGGCATGTTTTGGAAACAAGTTCTCCATATTGTTAATTATTTCATATTTATGCATATTAGTGGGGGCATGATTTGGAATCATGTTCTTCACATCTAAATAGTTTCTAAATTGGCATAAATACATAGTTATATGATTCAGATTCATAGTTATGGAAAAATTCTATACATTGGTACTATTGTTATGCATAGTTTCAACATGATACATATATAAGGTGTATATGCTATGTAATGTGCATATAATATTGAAAAATCCAAATTAGTTTCAGATTTCAAAAAAATATACATATGGACTATTACCACATCATGGACTTTTATGTACTTATACCCAAGGAAGAGTTTTATAGACTATATTGAACCAATCTACTGCAGTAGTTGGTTCGGTTTTGATATGGTTGAGGTGATTAAATCGCTCAATCTTGCAAAGTTTTTAGGTTGGTATTGATTGTATCATTAAATTTTACCAAGTTATAAGTATTATTGGGTTGCATAGTTGAGCTAATCTCAACTATTGCTTGAAAACTCACCTTTTTTCTAAGGTTGAGGGAATCTCTCTCTCTCTCTCTCTCTCTCTCTCTCTCTCTCTCTCTCTCTCTCTCTCTCTCTCTCTCTCTCTCTCTCTCTCTCTCTCTCTCTCTCCCCTTAGATATATGCACTTTCAATATATATATATATATATATATATATATATATATATATATATATACATACATGCATATATATATAATGTATATATATATATGTATTATGTATATATATATATACACATATACATAATACATATACATATACATAATATATATATATACATATACATAATACATATATATATATATATACATACATATACATATACATATATATACATACATACATACATATACATATATATATGTGTGTGTGTGTATGTATATGTATATGTATATGTATATGTATATGTATATGTATATGTGTGTGTGTGTGTGTGTGTGTGTGTGTATATCATAGGATATATATATATACACATATACATTATATATATATATATACATATACACAATATATATATATATATGTATATGTATATGTATTATGTATTATGTATATATGTATATACATAATATATATATATATTATGTGTATATGTATATACATAATATATATATATATACATACATATATATATATATATATATATATATATTATGTATATACATATACACATATAAATAATATATATATACATATATATATATACATATATATATATATATATATATATTTATACATATACATATACATATATATATATATATGTATATGTATATATATGTATATGTATATGTGTATATATATATGTATTATGTATATACATATATATATATATACTAGGATTAGGATATATACATGTGTGTGTGTGTGTGTGTGTCCTAATCCTAGTTTTAGAGATTTACAATGATAAATATTTTCAAATCAAACTTTTAAATAGGCAAATATTATTGTGTTGCATAGTTGAGCTAATCTCAACTATTGGGTGGAAACTCACCTTTTTGCCAAGGTTGAGGGAATATGCCCCTGTGTGTGTGTGTGTGTGTGTGTGTGTGTGTGTGTGTGTGTGTGTATGTATATGTACATATACATATACATATACATATACATATACATATATATATATATGTATGTATGTATATATATCTATGTATTTTATATATATATATATATATGTATATATATATATAATACATAGGTATATATACATACATATACATGTGTGTGTGTGTGTGTCTGTGTGTCTGTGTGTCTGTGTGTGTGTATCCTAATCATAGTTTTAGATATTTAAATTGATAAATATTTTCAAATAAAACTTTTAAATAGGCAAGGTGGTTACATCAACACATAGGTGTACTCATAAACCTTTCTCTTTCAATTTTAATATTTCAATACTTGTAATCCATATGATATTCAGTATTATACATGATCTTAGTTTCAGGTTAGTCACTATCAAATCACTTAATTTGGTCTCATGTAAATACAAGGTGTGTTATACACACCCACATACACATTTCTTTCCTTTAAACTAGAAAATTCATTACTAGATTATAGGGGGTAATATAGACATGATTTATGAATTATATATCACCTCATTCTTGTACACTTGTCAAATTTAGACCTTGATTGTCCCTCTTAGTTATAGACCTTTCCTACTTTCTTAAGTCTCACATCTTCTCTATGTTGTACCCCTTGACCTATCTCTTAGTCTGACCAATCTTATGTTGATAACCTAGGCCTTCTATCTTGCCCAAAATGTTATAAACCTATTTATCTTCCACCTCTACAAGTTTTGAGTATGTACCTATTTTCCCACTCCTTAGACACTAATATCTAGGATAAATACCTACATCAACACTAGTGTCCTAACCTGACATAAGTGTCTAATATCCTAAAGTCTTTCAATTTACAAATGAAATGTATTTTAATGGTTAGTCTAAGTGATTTAATTCAAGTTACCCCTCCAAAGGGGTTGATATAAATACAATATCAACCCTCACTTATTCACCAGCAAGAAACTTCTTACCTACTTAGCAAGAAACTTACAAAATACATTTTATCAATCATTCAATTAAGTAAAGCTTCCCTATTTTCTCTTATTTTGATATTAGTCATCATAACAACACATCTACATGTCTGAATTACTAAAGGAATATCCCAAGAGTTATATTTTCCAAGTTACAATCTAGGTCACTATTGTACTTGATTATCATATATTACATGATTCACACACAATCCAACACATAGGGGAGAACTATATCAATATGAGGCCCTCTTCAAAGTATTGTCTATGTACGTAGCACTCACTGATAGAAGGGTCTTTGGACTTGACTCAACATCATGCACTCACTAACTCATTTTTTCTATGGTCACTATGAATATGAAGAACTAGGAGTTAAAAATTCAAGAGGAGTGACAGTCTATGACCTAGATCTAAATGCAACATAACAAAGGTGAAGTCAAACCTAGAAGCATCTATGTGGTTGCATCATTTTCCAATAGGTATTCTTTACAAGACACTTGTGTCAAATATAGAAAGTAACATTGATGCAACCATCCCAAGATAATGTTAGTGTTTGCATCTCCAAAAGCATATAATCCATAATCTAGTGACTATTCTAAAATCATCTTCCAATCTACTTCCTACCTATTCTAAATCCATAACTGCATTAACATCATAATAATATAAGTACATTACTTCTTTTTCATTTCTATATCTAGCATAGTTGTACTTACTATTTTTATCATAACTCAACACAAGAAACTTAGTGTATATTTATATTTGAGTTTAGCACCCAATTGGCATGTTGTAGATATGGTTACCACCATTATGCTTATTCATTTCTATATACCCCTTTAATGAGTATTTATATAACCTCAACCTATAAAACACCATTTCTAGGGTTAAACACTTTCCTAAAACTATTTTAGCTAATGTTCATAATTCATCTTTAATTATTGAAGAAAAGCTTCTCATTTCTCATGTTTGATTTCATTTCTAAAATAGTCTATCTCTTATTCATATTTCATTTTACATGTTACATAGATTTGTGCATTCATGTTTATCTAGTTCTCAATCCTCGATTATGGCCCACTCCAATAATTATCTATAAAATGACCTTTTTTAAATAATATTGACTATAAAAGTTTTAGATATTTAATCTTTATTTTCATATCCTAGTCATCTATTTCCAAATGGGGAAACCTAAGGTTTATCTTAACATCTTAGTGAAAATTAGAGCTCAAATATCTGAGTTATAAATGTTTAGATTGTAAACTAAACATGTGATTAGAGATAGTTCCTAGATGTAAATTAAGGAGATCCTTTCCAAGATAAGGTTAATTCCTTCATATGGATGACTCCTCTCATTTTTTCAAGCTTAATCTTTGGCCTTTGTTATATCATGTCATATTTTTCATTTTTATTGGAGAGTTAACTAAGTTCCTTACTTAATCTTTAACTATTAGTTATCTAGTTTCAGCTTTGGCATTGTTTATTCACTAACTTGTTGTTGACTAATCTTATTTATCATCATTTTTGTGAGGTATATCATCTTCCTCCCCCAAAAGATCCCCCTATCTCTATATGGGCCCAGTAAAGCACATCCTACCTAGCAAGTAATAGATCACAAAAAAAGGCTTTTGCTTCTCTTTTGTTTATCCATTTGTTAGATCTAGTATTTGAGTGAATATTTATTGTGTGTTGTTTCTTTGGGGACTTGACCCCTGTTGTTCACCAACACTAGTTTGGATCTCTAGTCAATGTAAAATCTTAATTTTTAGGTTCTAAGATCCTATCAAACCCCCCAATTAAAAAAATTATTCGATTAGGAAACATATAAATTGAATATATACATGAATTTTATATTAATAGAGATAATGTTATAATGGAAGTGGTCCTTATATTAATATAAGAATTGGCTAGTTTTAGATAAGTATGTTTACTTAACCTTCCTTGTCCTTTTCTATAGTTTTTAAAAAATATTTTTTATCACAAACTTTTAATAAAAATTATTATTTCAATCTGGATATGTTTAATTTTAATTACTTCTTTGATTTTAAAATTCTCATATCTATATCAAAATTTAATTTCACTTAGAAGAAGGGGAATAATGGTTAGGAACCCTAGTTATGGGTCCCATAATTTTTAATAAAAAAATCTTTTTATAACTCTTCGCTTTGGAATTATATAGTTTAACTAGTTATTGGTCAAAATTAGTCATATAGGAGTATTTTTATCATTTTCCAAAGTCGTACAATGATGTTTCCCCAAACATGTCATTTTTTAGGTGTGACCAATAGCTGGGACCCCAATGTCCATCTATTTTTATAAATTTTACCAATAATGATATACAAGTAAACAAAGCCCCAAGGGTTAGCTCAAGTGGATAGGATCAATGACTTTGGTCACCTAAGTCTCAAGTTCAGTTCCTATCGAGCACCTACAATGCATCATGGTTTAGGGGTAGACGCTATCCTATAATCTGAAGTGGCCATGGGAATACCTTTAGGTAAGGGTTGAACTTCTCCATGTGTTCCATGTGGATCACAACATGATGATTCAGATGTGGATCATTTGATGTATATTACGAACCTAGGCCCACCCCCACCAAACTTCAATTGTAGATTAATTTTTTAGCCCAAAGGGTTAGCTTAAGTTGTTAGGATCAACGACTTTGATCACCTAGGTATCAAGTTTAATTCTTGTTAGACACCCTACAATACATTATGACTTAGGGGCAGATTCTAGCCTATAATTTGAAGTGTCCATGGGGATACCTTAAGGTAGGGGTCAAAATTCTCCATGTGTTCCATGTGAATCATAGCAAGATGATTCAGTTGTGCATCATTCAACAGACATTACAGACCTAGGCCCACCCCCTACAAGCTTTAGTTGTAGATTAATTTTTTTTCTAAGGGTTGACAGTAAATATGCAAAATAAGAGAAATAGGAAAGAAGTAATTTAGATTCCACCAAATCCTAGCTGGTTTAAACTAAATTTCAACAGGACATGTAGAGGTAATCCAGGGGTATCTAAAGCTAGATGCATGATTAAATATTATAGTGGCTATTTAATCAAAGCCTTATCTTTAAAACTCCCTTATGGGAATAACAATGAAGTAAAGGCTCAAGCATTGGTAGCTAGAATTCAAATGGTTATTGATTATAAAATAATAGTGCTTGAGATTAAAGGAGATTCACAAATTGTAATTCAATCAATGATTAATCAAAGAATAAAATCATGGAAATTAGAAAATATCTTAGATATCATTAGACAAAAAATGGAATTCTTCACTAAATAGAGAGTTTCACATTGCTTCAAGGAAAGTAACTCAATGGCAGACTTTTTGGCCAATGTTGTCATAGACCAACTTATGGAAGTCAGAATGTATAATGTTATTTCTTGTTGGGTTGAGTGTAGTAATTTTGATCAAATTATTTTAAAAAATAATAATTTGGTTAATCTAATTAGCCTCTATTTTATTTTCATAAAATGTAATGCTTTCTATTATTTGGAGACTCACGATTTCCATTAAGAACGTGGCTAGGCTCGCATTCCTGATAATCAATATTTTATGATGGAAAACAAATTCCCTCCTATGTGCTATGAATTATCATAATTATCAAGTATGGATCTATTCGATCCATAGTAGGGGTATTAATGATTAAGATTGGCTCACACTTCACAATGATTATAGGGTGGCCCTTTTTTTGGATTGATCTTGAGGTAGGTCATCATTTTTTGCTTTTTTTTTGGTGATGGAGAAATTCTAGACTGAGTGTACTAGATGGCCTCTAGTATTCATCAAGGCCAAGATAAGGGAAATGGAATTTTATGGCTTAGTCTTTAGGACCCACTTGTTTAATGTCTTTTGGATCCATTCATCGAAAGTTTTAGAAGTAATTGAAATAATTATGGGCATGGATATTATGTTGACATGCAATAGGGTGTGTGTTAACTCTAACTTGGCCTCTTTATTCTCTAGTAATATTTGTCTTTTGGTCTCAAACTTTGAATAGGTTCAAAATATTATGAATTTTTTTGTTTTATCAGAGTATCATCTAGAGATATTGTCTGAAATTGTTTCTCTCCCCCTTGGCCCATCTCAATCTTTGCCTTTCTTCAGTCAAGACTCACTTGGTTTCATACCTTTGACTACTTTTCATGAATTAGAATCTCAGTTTTTAGCCCTCATTTATTTTACAAAGGAAGTGGATGATGTTTATGATCAAAATCTTGATGCAACTGGTATCAGGGGAATTATGATGCCCGACATGGATGAGATTTTTTAACCCATCTCTAGTCTTAAAGATTAGAAATATATTCAAAGAAATCTTGACCATGTCAAGGACATAAAATGGCTTGCAAAAGGGGTGGCATGGGGGATAATCTAATCTCCCCTTGGTGGTATGGAAAATCTTTATTTCCCAATAATGTTGTTTGTTCTTAGTGTAGGTTGGTTTATCATCAATTGGTGGAAGTAGGAGTAAAGTATGAAACTAAAATGGTTGCTTCAGATGGTGCCCTGGTGGTTCATGCATAGTGGGACAACCTTTAATATTTTTTCAATATGGTATTCTATGCAATGGTAAACTAATCAAGTTGGTGATCCTAGAATGATAGTGTTTTAAATCATGATTTTTGCTACTTCATGTGTGTATGTAGCTAATACTTGTTCATGGTCTTATTTTTCTACTATTCTGAAGATGGATGCATGGCATCAGTTGTTTTTTTTTTTCCTAAAGGTTTTGTGGTTCTAAGAAAAACTTCTCTCTAAGGTTTTTGATTGGTCAATTTTTCCTTAACATTATTTAATGTTAAGCCAGACCATTTTTTTGTCTAATGTTATATATGGTTTAAGGGCCTAAGACCCTTTAATTCTTGAGCATCGATAAAAAATATATATACAAGTTAATAAATTTTATTACATTGGCTTAAAAAACTGTGTACTTAGGCATGTCATCAAATTACAATGGTTCATTAATAAAAAATTAAGGGACATGTTGTAAGATACATGGGTGATTAATATACAATGACGGGTCATGTTTAACTATGTTGGCAGGCTTTGTTTCCATTAATGTTGCTAGTAAATGTCACCATGCATGCCATCAACCACATGTTTGCATTGGCTTTTTGACACTCTTCACCTAAAATAGTCATGGAATCCTTACACCTATTGTGCCATCTATAACATTTCATAGATCTTATTGCATTAGCATTTCAAAGGGATAATGCATTATTTCAAAGTGTGTTCCGTGTGCCTATAATTAAACCCATAGTAATCTTTAGTTTTTTTAGCATGCTTGTAATACATGATTTTCATTATTATTTTAATGGATTTTTGGTGTGCATTTTTATCTGATTCAACTTTTACTAGTATGTTCATGGCATGGCCTCAAGGTTTTCATTCACTTGGCAGTAAAATTTATTATTTTTTTATCAAACCATATAATTTCTAAATTTACCAGCCATGTTGGAACATGCTTATGTCATTAATATACATCAAAGGGCCATATTGGAAGATTCTTGTGTCACTAATATGTAACAGATATTTTTGAAGATGTTTGATGGCTTGTTAATGTCACCATGTGCACTGTATTCAATCGGTTTGGTGTGGTTTGTTCAAGTCACTCTCCCCAAAATGTAATGGAACCAAAATGATTATTATTGTCATTGTAATATTTTTTCATCTTGTTTTATCTGAGTGACTTTTACTAGTATGTGAATGAAAATATCAATTATTAAACTCACATACTAGTAAATGTCATCATTTTTATTAATTTAATATGCAATGAATGACCATGATTGAAGACACTTGGCAAGATTTGTTTCCATTAATGTGGTCAGTTAATGATACCAAATATAAACTCTACAACATGTTAAACATGCCTTGTTCAAGTCACTCTCCCCTCACAATCATGGAACACAAATTCCTCTTTTGTATAATGCATCATTTCACAAAGATTGTATCATAATAATATTGGAGAGATGAAACATTACCCACACTAAACCCAAAGCAATAACATGTTTTCAATAATATTATACAAATGAAAAAAAAAATTACATTTGATTTAAATTTTTTTTACTTAAACTCCCCATCATGATTTTGTATTTGAATTCATGTTGTGTTATTTATATATATGACACTTTTTTATTTCCCTATGTTAAAGTGTCATGTTAATCTTATTCAGTGTGTATAAGATTACTTATAAGAAGGATTAGGGTTTGCAAACTAAATCAGGTTTTCTAGGCACAACATAGAACTTCAGATTTCATGTGCATAGGAACATGCCCTGACAACACAGGTGCAAGTTCTCCTATAATATAGGAACAATCATGAAAAGAGGATACTAGCACCACTTTGAGGACACTAAAACAACATGATGTTATTTTCTAAGTGGGGCACTATTATCTAATGAGCAAATAGATCCAAAAATTTGATGACGCCCATAACTATCTAGAACCTAGATCATCCATGATAGTCACTTTTCAGATAAATATATATTTATGCATATTTATTACTATTTTTATAAATTCAACTGAGGTCAGAATTAATAATAAATTAGTGCTTAATTATTTCATATTATTTGAATAATTTAGGCATTTCAATCCTTTAACCAAACATAAGAATTTACATAGTTGAACCTTAAAAGGTTAAATCACATGGGTCATTAAAAAAATGAAGGGTCACATTGGAAGACACATGTTTGTATGAATTAACAGTCACCAATATGTGGATGGAAGCCCTGGAAGTTCTCATTCATTAAAAAGAACATTGAATGTCACCCTATAATTATGGATAACCTTTATAAACTCCTTTATTAAATGGTGAATTTCAATGCTTCTTGTATTCAACAAACATATGTTCTCAATAAAAAATTCATGAACTACAATTTTTTTTGGAGAGGTGAAGGCATCTAAGCAGTGAATTAAACCCTCTACCCAGAACACATATTTAAAGACACGATGAACATTCTATTCCAAATTGGTTCTAGTGGGATCCCTCCTCCTAAATATGTTAATATGGCAACAAATCCCACTATGAATACAACCCTTGAATGACCAATTATAACTCCACTTTATCTAAATACAACTAATGAAGGACATAACTCTATTTTCCTACCTTAGATGGTGTAAGTTTTGTTTTACTTGTTATCTAATGTAATCAAATGTATTAATTTTGTTATGCAATGTAATTAAGTGTACCAAGTAATGTAATGATTATATATTGTATTAGGTTTGATTAAGTAATGTAATTAAATTTACTTTCTATCTACCATTTAACATGAAAATGGATCATAAGTTTAATGGAATTTTAAAAAAGATTCATTTGAAAGTGAATTTCCCATTGTTCTTCATCACTTTTGACTTTGAAATCTATCTTCATTACCCATAGAAAACATCAAAAACAAATTTAAATAATATAAGGATTAAAAATATTAGAATCATAATAGTTGTGTAAGAATTATAATGTAATCAATGTAAAAACATAAAAGTATTACAATCTCCGCAAATATATATTGTGTTAAGAAACGCAATGAAAAAAATTAAATAAGTAGTATAATCTCTACAAACATAGAAAGTGTCAACAAACACAATATTATCATATGCATAATTAAATAAGTAGTGAATTTATTAAAAAAATATTTCTATGTATACCAATATTATCATATATCTTCCATCCCATATTCAAATACCTTTCCATCCAAACAAGAATTTGTGTGCATACTAGTAAATGTTTAGTTGTCCATCCCTAGTTCAAATCCTTTCCATCCAAACAAACATTTATGTGTGGGAACATTTAATGGCTACTTGCAGAAGCCATGGAAATTTGGAGGCAAGGAAATATACATGCATTTCAGATATAAAAACAACAACAACGTGAATGGACAACATATTAATAACAATAAAGGCACATAATATTTGTAATATTGAAAATGTGAATGAATAGCACAAAATTAATTCATAATAAATTAATAAATAAAAACATGAATTCACAAAATGATATGGTTTGATAAAACTAATTCAAAATTTACTAGTATGTGAATGACAATCTTAAATTTGATACAAAGATAATAACATTTGCTGGTACCTTCGAGGCTTCCATCCACATACCAAAATATTTTCACAAGCATATGTTTAGTTTGCAAGTTATTCAAGGTAGGTACAATTTCATCCCTATAACATTCCAAAGCTACGATCTCTATTAAATAATGTATTCTATGTAAAAGGTCATTGGGTTTGATCACCATTCATCTCACATTTAATATGAGTGAGTGATATTTTAAGTATGGAATGATAAATAATTGTGTGTTTATTGGTAAGATAGGTTAGACATAATCAACACCCTATTGTGAAAAGAGTTTCTTACATAACAATAGTTTGAAGAGGGATCAAGCCTAATGTAGTTCTCCCACCTAGTAATTGATGCAAGTGCAAGTGAATGTTAGAATGAGAGTGGACTTGGATGCCTTGAATGTGATTAAGCTTTGAAATCTTTGAAATATGGGTTTTATGTATATTATAGATGGTAGTATGCAGAATTAGGGTATAATAGGGATCAAATACCTTAATTTTATTCAACTTGTAATTTATTTGAATAGTATTTTGCATCTATTTTCCATCTAGTGAATAAATATTAAATAAACTTGTATTTATAGAGATTTGTAGCTTGTGTAGATAATAAAATGTGCTTCAGTTGACCTTAAAAGGGTCACACATTTGAAAAAGTATCCATTTGGGAGAGTTAGGGAAAAGGATAATAGTGCATTGTTGGGTACACTAGTGCCATATGGATATAGTGTCCCAAATGTGGTGTTAATATCCACCTAGAAGACTACTAGGTAAACTGGGTTGGGATCTGGGAGAGTTGTCCTAGGACTATGTTTGAGTTGATTATAGCTAACTATGTTAAGCATAATGACTAAAACATTGTGGCAAAGGCTTTAGGATAGGTCTAGGGCTAAGATAGGAATAGGCTAACTCAAAAGACACCATTAGTATCTAAATACCACTTTTAGGTGATTACATTTACCCCCCTTTATGCTAAAAATGTAGAAAAGTGAACTGACTAGTATAAAAGAAAAAGAATCATATTTGGAATTACCTTGGAAGTGAAGCCCATGTAGTTGAGTTTAAGTATGTGAATCTGGGTCTGCATATGTGAAACATGATCCAGAGCAATGACTTACAATGAAACATGAAAAAATAGTCCTTACTTAAGAGATGATCAAAATCAAAAGACTATGTTAAAATAAAGTAACTGAATAAAGCTGAGTAAAGAGAGAGGAAATGAACAAATATACCTTGTTGGGTAAATGAACTAATGCATTAACCTAGTGATAACCTATGTGTGTGTGTGTGTGTGTGTGTATATTTATTAGATCATTGAATAACTTAGACTAATTTGATGGCTTACTTAATCCTCATATGGGTGGCTCAATAACTCAATCCAATTTTGACTCCATCATTTCCCACCCCTACTTAGCGGATCATGATCTATGAATAGTTTGGATAAGATTATAAGTGTGTCTAACCCTCTCATGTGGGTAGCTCAATAACTCAAGTAGGCCATTACTCCATCATTTCCCACCCCTATTAGGTGGATCCTGATCTATGAATAGCTTAGATAAGACTGTAAGTGTGTCTAAGCCTCTCATGTGGGTGGCTTAAGAACTCAAATAGACCATGAATCCATCATTTCCCACCTATGTGAAGTAGATTCATTTGGAACTAAATTTTGCAAAGTGATTAAAGTATATAAAAGTATATTTAACTGTATATGCTAGTTATGTAGCCACTGAGGTATATTGGCTAGCTCTGGGCCACTTAGGCATGCCAACCATTGTATATGGAGTAAGGCATGAATCTAGTGACAACTTGGAATATGATAGATAGTGTATATAGTGTAACTAATGACATGGCATTTTCCATTCCATATGATCAACTTATGTGTAGCTAAGTATATAATAACTATGTGCCATGCACATGCCCTTGATCTGATATTTGGGTATACTAAATCTAAATTGAGCATGTAATAATTAAATTTATGTATCTAAATTGATTGTGGGAGTGATAATTCCATGCATTATTCCTAAAATCTAATCAAATAATATAAATCTAAGCTAAAATGAGTGTATCTGAGCAAAATATAAACATAACTATCAAACATGTGACTATATCTATGCAAATCTATATTATACCTATTATATTAGTCTAGCTAATCTAGACTATCTTAAAGCTAGGGATACTAGATAGTAGCATCTTATAGTGGATATTATCACCCTATAGCACTAGTGTCCCAATCTAGGTGCTAATGTCTATTTGTTTTAAAATATGGGTAATCTAAATTACTTTTTAAGTCTCTAGTTTTTTAATGTTTTCCATATGTCTAATTTCTAAATCTAATCCTTTGTGTTGAATTTTATCTATGAATATAAAATTAGGAGCCTAATATATGAGGTTTCATGTTCGATTCACATCAATTTCACCAAATGATTTAACCTTTTAGGGTTCAACTATGTAAATTCCTATGTTTGGTTAAAGGGTTGAGATGTTTAAATCAATCAAATAATATGCAATAATTAATCACTAATTTGGTATGGTTTTTGACCTTGTTTGAATCTCTAAAAATAATAATAAATATGCATAAATATATACTTATCTAGAAAGTGACTTTCACAGATGATCTGGGTTCTAAAAACTAGTTTCTAGATAGTTTTGAGTGTCATCAACATGATTCTAATATCTATTTGCTTACTAGATAGTAACAACCCCAATTGTACATTAGCACCATGTTATTGTAGTGTCCTCAAATTAGCACTAGTATCATCTTTTTAGGATTGTTCTTATTTTTTGGGAGCACCTGTGCCCATGTTTTAGGTCTTGTTCTTGTGCACATAAAATTTGAAGCTATGTGTTGTGCCTGAAAAAATTGATTTGGTGTGCAAACCCTAATCCTCCTTGCAAGTATGGCATAATCAATAATTATGTGTTCATTAGTAAGATAGGTTGGACATCTTAAACACCCTATTATGAATAGAGTTACCTGCATACCAATACTCTAAAGATGGATTAAGCCCAATGTAGTTCTCCCACCTAGTGCTTGATACAAGTGCAAGTAAATGCTAGAATGAGAGTGGACTTAGATGCCTTGAACATGATTGAGCTTTAAAATCTTTTAAATCTAGGTTTTAGGGATATTTTAGATGGTAGTATGCAAAAATAGGGAAGAATAGGGATCAAATACCTTAATTTTATTCAACTTATCTTTTGTTTGAATAGGCTTTTGCATCTATTTTCCATCTAGTGAATAAAGGTCAAATAGACTTGTATTTATAGAGATCTATAGCTTTTACATATAATTTAATGTGCTTAGATTGATCTTAGAAAGGCCACATGCTTGAAAAAGTATTCATTCAGGAGATTTGGGGCAAAATAAAGTAGTGCCTAGATGGGGACACTAGTGTCATATGGTTGTAGTGTCCCAAATGTGGTGTTAATGTTTACCTAGTAGACTATTGGGAAAACTAGGTTGGGATCTAGGAGAGCTATCACGGGAATATGTTTTAGCTAACTATAGTTATCTTTGGTTTGCACAATGATTGGAAAATCCTAGCAAAGGCTTTAGGATAGGTCTATGTCTAAACTAGGAATAGGCTAACTCAAATGACACTCTTAACATCTAAATACCACTTTTAGGTGATTATACCATGTTAACTTAATGGGGTGCTTATGTGTACAAAATCTTAATCCAATGTAAAAAAAATTCACATCATTTATATTTTACTGTTAGTCAAATTTATAAAAATCATTGTAAATTTGGGTTCTAACTATTTGTCACACCTATAAATGACAAACCAAGTGGTTGAAGTCTGTGTTATTAAGTAAGTCCACCAGATTAGATGAAGGAGGGGGAAATAAACCTTGGCCTTAATTATGAAATAATTATATTGTCTAGATGATGAAGGTGGGGATATAAATAACACGACATGAATTCACTAACATATGTTCAATTTTAAATTTGTTTAAGGTAGCTAACATTCATTTGTCTAACATGTTAAAGCGATAATCTTTATTAAACAATGCATTTTTCATAAAAGGTCATTAGGTTCCATCACTTTTCTTCTCAAATTTACTTTGATTGAGTGACATTTTAACATGGTATCCTAAATAAGATTAACATGACACTTAAAAATAGGTAAATACAAATGCATCACATATATAAATAACACAACAACATGAATTAAAAAACAAAAACATTAACATTTACTAGTATGTGAAGGTAAATCAAAATTTTGATACAAATATAATAACATTTACTGATATGTAACAAAAAACCATAATTTTGATACAAAGACATTAACATTTTTTGCATATGTGAATGAACATGTTCATATATTCAATCCACATACCGTTAATTTAGATTCCATGACTATGAAAGGGAAATGACTCGAACAAGGCATGTTGAATAAGTTATAGAGTGTATCTTTGGTGGCATTAACTAGCCACATTAATGGAAATAAAGCATGCTAATCATCTTCAAACATGGCCGGGTCATGATTGGGATAGATCTTTTTAGGATAACAACATTCCATGCGGGTGGATGGGCGAGTTGGGCACGATGGCGGCGAGTGGAAGCTCCAAGGGCCTATTGCAGGATGAATCTCCCATGGCTATGCGGCCTCTTTCTAGTAGGAGTTCGTAGGAATAGGAGCAGGAGACCTTTTATGTGAGTGAAAGAGCTAGGTTAAACAAAGTCAATGGCTGCCTGCCACACAAGCAAGATAGGCCTATGTTAGTGATTCCCGTAGAAACGGTCAAAGAAGATGTGGAATATTTAGCATCTCATGCATTAATATGCAAGTTCCTTGGAATCTGAATATCCCTGATGGCCTTGGAAGCCTAGATTCACTATTCCTGGTAGATGGAGGGAGATTTTGACATCATGCTAGCAGGTAATAGCTATTTTTTGGTTAATTTCTCTTGCATCTTTGATAAGAATTAGGTTTTTGAGGGAGGCCCATATTTTTATGATCGAATCAGTCTGTTCATAAAAACCTGGCATGTGGGGTTTAATTCTATGGAGGATCTTGCATCATGGGTCCCAATTTGGGTCAATCTTCTGAGACTTCCTTTGGAGTTCTGGCGAGAGGACATCCTAAGGCAGATTGCCGCTATGATTAGAACACCAACTACTATTGCTCATCAATCTCTAGATAAGAAGGTCATTTATTATGCCCACATTTGTGTTGATATTGATATAAACAATCCATTGCTAGATTCCATGGAAATTTGTTTGGGCACATCATCCTAGATACGGCAAATTGACTATGAATCCATCCCTTTTTGATGTCAAATCTGCCATGTGTATGGCCACCTACAGTGCCAATGTCCTCAAGGGTTTAAAGGTGCCGGTACCTCAGAGGAATCATCTGATATGTGGACAACCAATGCAAATATGAAGAAGGGACAATTTGACCCCTCTAGTAATAGGAACGGCCAGCCAAATCGTGAGACTAAAGGGAAAGCCCAGCTCAATACTCCCATCATAGAGCAAGGCCCTTCTGACTATAATGGCTAGGATAGGGAGGGTTTTACCCCAGTTAGACGTAGAGATAGAGGAAGAGGCCTAAAGCGTACTCATTTGGATCGCCAAGGAAATGCTAGTTTTAACCATTTTGAAGCTCTAGATAACATGATCATAGAGGAGGGCATCCTAGTAGGGGAACAAGAGGAGAATCTAGATTTGGGAGGGAAGAAAGATACTGCTACTACCTCCCAAGATATTGTCATTTAGTAGGGTCCAGAGGTTGCTCTTGACCTAGAATCTGATGAGCTAGTGGTTTCACCTACTTCACAAGACAAGGAAATGCATTGGGCAGATGTGGTTAAAGATGTAGGTGCACCCAACAAATAAAATGGATCCTCTTCAACTCTTGGATTAATGCAGTGACCTTTCAATAAAGTCTCCTTTTCCACACCTGCTAGAGTAGGACGCAGGAAGGATCAAGACAAAATCAAACTTATAGGTGATTTATTGGTAGAATCAGGGATGGTGAAGACCTTGGACGAACACTTCCCTCAATCTACCCAATGATTATTTTGTCATGAAATGTGAGGGGGTTGAATAGCATCCCCAGACAAAAGGTTATTCATAAGTTGGTGAAAGACCATTATCCAGATATTTTGTGTATCCAGGAGACCAAACTTTTGGTGGACTCCTTATTCACCTACTATCCCAATATTTGGTTGCTTGGTCAATGCCAGTGTGTTGGCACCCTGGGGATAGCTTGTGGTTTTACTATGTGCTGGGATCATAGGAAAGTCATGCCAATCCATTGGTTGTCCTGTACCTCAGCCCTCTCAATGGTTGCTTCATCTTTGGAGACTGGCGAATAGATATTGGTCACAAATGTGTATGCCCCTGTTGATCTCCCAGGCCAGATTAAGCTATGGGACCACATTCAGTATGTCAAGAGCTGCCATCCCTTTTTGCCATGGATTGTAGCAGGAGATTTTAATTATATTCTCAGCCTGGAGGAGAAGAGAGGAGGAATTGCTCGGCTGGGACCTTCTTTGGAGCTTCTTCGACAAAATATTGAAGCTTTACATCTTTCAAATGTTAAACCCCTTAGAGGAATCTTCACATGGAACAACAGAAGGATTGGAGATGTGGCTATTTTGAAGTGCCTAGACAGGTTTCTGGTCTCTTATTTTTGGCAATCTAGATCCATCTCTCTTTCTTCTGAAATCCTTCACTAGCAGGGATCTGACCATTGGCCTATTAAGCTCTCTTCGTGTCATATTGCTGCTCCTAAGAAGCCCCCTTTCAAGTTTCAGCTGATGTGTCTTTGGGAGCCTTCCCTTCATGAACTAATGGCTTACTGGTGGAGGCATGGAGGCCCAAATTATGGCACAGCTATGTATTCCTTCTCTAAGAAGCTTTAGTATGTTAAAAGAAAATTATAGTATTGGAATAGCCACTGCTTTGGAAATCTCCACGCCATGAATAAGAGAGCTCAGGACTAGCTGGATGCCATCACCAGGGAAATTTGAGACCTTGGCTTGTCTAAATACCTTCACTCGGCTGAGTTACAAGCTTCTATAGATTTGGCAGAGTGGGAGCTTCGAGAAGAAATATTTTGGAAACAGAAGGCCCGTGTTGATTGGCTCAAGGAGGGGGACAAGAACACAACTTTTTTCCATAACTCCATGTAGAATCGACAGAACAAAAGCTTCATCTCTTCTCTAATTACTTTGGATGGTAGATGCCTGACTTCCTCTCATGACATAACCAAGGAAGCTATTCAGTTCTGCTTTGTTCTATTCTCAAAGGATACCCTTCCTGATGAGTTAGCAGAAGAGACTGTTCTATCTTGCATTCCCCCTGTGGTGACTGCAGTAATGAATGAATCCCTTATGAGGCCTATTAGTAGGACTAAATTGGAGGGAGTGGTTTTTGGCATGAACAAAGGCAAGGCTCCAGGCCCAGATGGATTCCCTGCTGAATTCTTCCAGGAATTCTGGGATGTCATTAATCAAGATCTTCTGGAAGTGGTCCAGGAATCTTATTCAAACAAAGAAATGCTATAGGCTTTGAATGCTATGTTTCTGGTGCTTATCCTGAAGAGAGAATAGGCAAATCAACTTTAATGCTTTAGACACATTGCTCTTTGCAACGTGATTTACAAAATTATCACAAAGCTTATTGTAGAAAGGCTTAAAGCCTTCCTTCCCATGCTTATCTCTAAGGAGTAAGGGGGCTTTGTTGTGGGCAAGCAAATCTTAGATGGGGTGGTCATAGCTTCCAAAGCTATTCACTCCATGAGCACTTCCTAGGAGAGGGCAATGTTTATTAAGCTTGATATGGTGAAAGCCTATGACAGGGTAAGCTGGGGATTCTTGCAAAAAATTCTTTTGGCTTTTGGCTTCAACCAAGACTAGATTCGATGGGTTCTCAACTATGTGACGACTCCCTCCTTCTTAGTTCTTGTTAATGGAGCACCCTCAGAGCTGTTTGGAGTGTCTAGAGGGCTTTGACAAGGAGACCCACTCTCCCCATATCTATTTCTTATCCTGGCAGAGGGACTTGGGCACCTTATTCAGCTCTAGATTTCTTAGCACATGCTTCAGGGATGGCACTGGGAGAATGGATTAACACTTTGTCCCAGCTACAGTTTGTGGATGACACTTCCCTTATGGGGAGAGCCCAAATTTGAGAAGCTGAAGCTTTTTGGCTTACCCTGGACACATATTTGGCTACCTCTGGGCAGAAAATTAATGATCACAAATCCTCCATTGTGATTTTCAACACCCCTGAGCCTATTCAGTGGAGGATCATGGCTATTTTGAGGTTTCAGATCCAGTCTCTTCCTCTCACCTACTTAGGAGTCTCAATTATGGTGGGAAGGTAGCTGAGACTCTTTTGGCAAAATGTGCTAGATAGACTAAGATAGAAATTTAACCATTGGACTCACAGGTGGCTCTCTACAGTAGGCAGGGTGACACTTCTGCAAGCAGTGATTCAAGCACTCCCCATCTATCATAGTATGGTGCAGGTTGCCCTAGTGTACTTCCTTAAGGAATTTGATGCTCTCTCTCACCAATTTCTATGGAGCGACAATTTGCAAAACTCCAAATGGAGTTTGATTAATTAGGATACAGTCTATCAGCTAAAAAAGGTTGGCGGTCTTGGGCTACGCTTGGCAATTTTGAGTAGCCAAGCTTTAGCTGCCAAGCTCTACTGGCGTTGGTGCTCTAATCCAGCTCACCTTTGGGTTCGTATCTTGGCTTTCAAGTATTATCTAGGAGTTGACCCGGTGGAGATTCCAAGACTTCCCCTAGAGGGAAGAGGGTCGATGGTGTGGGACACCCTTAAGCATGGAGCAAATTTGGTGAAATGTAACCTATTTTGGATCTACAATAGAGGATCAAATGCTCTCTTTTGGAGTGACTCTTGGGATAGGTTCCCCCCTTTTATCCTCTCATCCACATTTACAACCGTTATGTGATTCTCTATTATCTGTTGGGTGGGATACAATGGGCCATTATAAGGAGGCCATCAGGATGGGCACTGCAATGGGATTTTGGTGGAAACATTCTTCGGACTGGCTGCTGGGTGGCCACATGGCAGAGCGACTGGAGCTGGCCCAGATCTTGGCATCTAGGGAATGCAGCCTCTTGTAGGAGTGTGATTTTTTGGCTTGGGGTAGAGACCCCTTCGAGAATTATTCTGTATCCTTCGGGTACCTTGATTTGACAAAGCAACTTTTTAGCAAAGTTGTAGTCACCTGGGGGAAGAAAGTATGGAACAGCTATTCTTGGCCTAAATGTAACTTTTTCCTCTAGGTTTTATTGTACAATAGGTGTCTTACATGGGACAACCTATGCAAGTGGGGCTTCTAGGGACCCTCTATGTGTGTTATTTGTTGCAGCAGTGAAGAAACCATCTCCCACCTCTTCTTTTAGTGCCCATTTGTTAGACAGATTTGGCACCTATGGTGGGATGTGTGGGCTTGTCCATGCTGGCATGTGTCTTCCTTGTCAGAATTTTGGGATCGATTGGGGCACCCTCCCTCTTGGGCCTTGGTCCTTCAGGTGGCTTGGCGCATTAGTCCTTCATTGATTTTGTGGAACACATGGCTGGAAAGGAACAGGTGGATATTCCAGGAGATCAATATGGACCCCAGGACTTTGTGGGGAAAAATTGCAAGCTCTATCTTAGAAACCATCCATGTCAAGTGTGAAGGGGTCATGGATTTGGGTGAGGCTGATTATGGGATTCTTAAGCACCTGGTTGCTACGCTCCCAGGTAATGCTTTTGATGCCTCTTACACCCTTATGCATAGGTAGAGAAAGCTGTCACGCCTAGTCAATACGAGGGGACGGTGGTCACCCCCAGAGGTAGGCATCCTCAAGGTTAATATAGATGGATCATCTCAAGGAAATCATGGTCTAGTTGGGTTCGGAGGGGTTGGACAGGATAGCTCAGGTAAGGTGCAATTTTTATTCTCAATTCACTAGGGCTTTCATATGAACAACATCATGGAAGCTCTTTCAATTCTGATTGCCATTCAGCAGTGCTATTATTTTGGCTGGTAAAGAGTTATTTGTGAATCTGACTCACAGGTTGTTGTGAATCTTCTGAATAAATAGAATTTTGAGATGATTGATTGGCATTTGGTTAGAGTGGTGCAATAGGTACTTCAGCTTTGTACTTCTTTGGAATCTGTGGCTTTTATGTATATACCCCAGGAATGGAACAGGGTAGTCGACTGTCTGGCCAAATGGGCCTCCGAGCATGGGCTGCCTTGGAACGTCTTGGATCATAGGATGTTACCCCCTGATTTATCTCAAAATTTGGGTCAGCTTGTTGACCAAGATAATGCTGTGTAACTTTTTTCGTCTTTAATAATATTTTTACCCCTCTTTTAGTTAAAAAAATATTCAAACATGGCCCTTGATTAGATATGAATGACATAAGTATCTTACAACATGGCCATTGAATTCATAAAATGAGACATTATGATATAAAAACAAAAACATTGACTGGTGTATGAATGAAAACCTTGAGGGCCTCCATGAGCATACCAATAAAAGTGACTCAAATGTAAAGGCACACAAACAAAAATACAATAAATATAATAGGATTTTGGGTTCCATGATGTTTATGGGAGAGTGACTTGAAGAAGGCATGCTAAATAGGTTTTTAACAGTGCACATGGTGGCATTAACTATGACATTAATGGAAACAAAGCCTGTAAGGCATCTTCAAAAATGGTTAGCATATATTAATCAGACAAGTGTCTTCCAACATGCCCTTTAGATTATGAAATGTTTTATAATATGTATGAATTAATCAAATACATAATTAAATAAGCATAATAAATATTTAAAAAGTATTTATGTGTATAATAATATTTTACTACCTGTTGAATTCTAAAATGTGTTAGAATATGTATGAATTAATCAAATGCATAATTAAATAAGCATTGCAGTCATTAAAAAAAAAAATATGTGTATAACAATATTGTCATGTGTCTTCCATTAAAATTTCAAATACCTTTTGATCTAAACAAGAATTTATGTGTATACCATTAAATGTCCAATATTCCATCCCAAGTTCAAATCCTTTCCATCTAAACAAGCATTTTTATGTGAGAAAGTTTAATGGGTGCTTGCAAAAGCCATGGAAATTTGGAGGTAGGAAAATATAAATGTGTTGTAGATATTAAAAACATAGAAACATGAATGGATAATATATATAACCCAATGGGATTTTATTCAGAATGCATTTTTTAATAGATATTGTAGCTTTGGCATGTTAGATGGATGAAGCATTCCCTATCTTAATAACTATGGTAAAGACTATTTTTAGTATTGAAAATGTGAATGAATAACACAATAGCATTAATTCAAAGAAACATATAAATAAAATAGAAACATGAATTCAAAAAAAAAATTGGTTTACTAGTAAAATAAAAATATTTACTGCTATGTCAGTGAATAACCTCAGTATGTTTACTTAGAATGTGGGCAATGAAAATTTGAAATATACTTCAATGATTTTGAATCTGACACTCTATGCTTCCAAATTAATAAAATTATAATAATAACTCTAAAAATCAAACATTGATTGGTTTAGAATTTTTAGTTTATAGAGATATTATATCTCATGAAACAAATATAAATTTTGAATGTGCATGAATGGAGAGACTTACAAATTCTCTAAATAATTAATTTTTTAGTTGGATGCAATTAATGAAGGAGATTGGTTGTTAATGTTGCAGATTGCAGAGACAATAGTTGGAGCTAAATATTTGAATTATGAATATGACAGGATGTAATAAAATTTTAAGTGTATGGGATACTGGATATTTTGTTTTTTTATAACTTAAAATCAGGATGTACATTTTTGAATTTGTGTCTCTCATTTAAGTAATAAAGTTGGTGTTTTGAAATTATTGGCACCTAAAAATATATGAAAAGTATTTAATATTTTACAAAGTGTATTTAATTTGGAATAAGATGCACATTATGTTCAATATGATATACCCTTTTTTTTAATTATGGTGTTTAATTATTTATAATATGTATGTAATATTTGTAATATACGTTCATTTTTTTATATTTTTTATCCAAACAATAATAAGACCTTTATTTGGATGTATAGGTTACTTTGACTAAAAGTACAGAAACGTGTAATCATAGTTTGTTGGCTTTATCACTGCATGTGTGTTAGCTTGCGTGCTAATAGGGTCCTAATTTGTTTTCCTTAGAATCACTTCAGCATAGGGTCACAACTATTGGACTCCATCCAACTACTAGTCCCCTTCCCCTAGTAATAAAACCTAACTTATGCCAACATTTAAAAATATATATACAATTATTCTTATATCAATGGAAGCAATCATTCAATAGAAGTGGTCTTTCTAGTAACATAATAGTTTATTAGTTATGATGAGTATGTTTACAAACTCAACCTATTTTATTTATTAAAACATTTTACTATCTCAGGTCATATTACTTTAATATGTCCTAAAAGCATATTAGTGTATGGAAAAAATAATATTAAAACAGAATTAGTCCTTTTACTTACATAAAATTTCATTAATTATGGATGTTTAATAACTCAACCTTTCCTATTATCTACAAAATATTTTATACAAATGAACCCAAAGCATCGACATGTTTTCAATAATATTATACAATGAGCAAAATTTTTTACATTTGCTTTAAAATTTGTGCACTTAAGCATCATGTCATGTTTTTGTATTTGAATTCATGTTGTTGTGTTATTTATATTTATGACACATTTTTATTTCCCTACGTTAAAGTTTTGTATTAATCTTGTTCAATATGCCATATTAAAATGTTAATCACTTGTAGTAAATGTGAGATGAATGGTGATCAAACCCAAGGACCTTTTACATAGAATATATTATTTAACAAAGATTGTAGCTTCGACATGTTATAGGGATGAAATTTTGCCTATCTTGAACAACCTACAAATTGAACATATGCTAGTGAAAATTTTCCGGTATGCAGATGGAAACCCCAAAGGTTTTCCTTCACATACTAGCAAATGTTATTGTATTTGTATCAAATTTAAGATTATCATTCACATACTAGTAAACTTTGAATCAGATTTATCAAACTATATAATTTTGTTAAATCATAGTTTTGGTTATTTTTATGTTGTTGTGAATTAATGTTGTTGATTTATTCATTCAAATTTTTAACATTACAAATATTATGTGTCTTTGTTGTTATTGATATGTTATCCATTAAAATTATTGTGTTTTTAATATCTAAAATGCATTTTTATTCCTACCTCAAACTTTCCATGGCTTCTACAAGCACCCACTAAATATTCCCACACATAAATGCTTGTTTGAATGGAAAGGTATTTGAATTGGGTATGGAAGACTAAACATTTATTGGTATGCACACAAATTCTTGTTTGGATGGAAAAGTATTTGAACATGGAATGGAAGACATATGATAACATTGGTATACATAAAAATATTTTTTTAATAATTTAACTACTTATTTAATTATGCATATGATCAATTCATGCATATTCTAACATATTTTAGAAATCAATGGGCATGAAATTATTGCTTACTTGAATGGAAATGGATTTGAGTTGGGTATGGAAGACTAAACATTTACTAGTATGTGGATGGAAGCATTGAAGGTTTTCATTCACATTCCAGTAACTGTTATTGTCTTTATATCAAAATAAATGTTTTTATTAATAAACCAGTAATTTTTATTGTCATTATATCAAAATTAAGGTTTTCATTGACATGCAAGTAAAATGAGGAATGATTTCCAATCATTTTTATAAATTTGACCAATATTAATATATAAATGAACAATTTTTTTCACATTGACTTAAAATTTTGTGTACTTAGGCACACCATCTAGTGAACATGGTTCATTAATAGAAAATGAAGGGCCATGTTGATAGATGAGCGTCAGTTTGACTCAACAATCAATAGTATGTAGATCGAATCCCTAACGGTTTTCATTCACATATTATTAAATGTAATTATCTTTGTATCCAAATTAAAATTTTCATTTACATAATAGTTGATGTAGATTTGGATGTATCAAATCGAATCCTTTTATGAATTCATGTTTTCTTGTTATTGATATGTTATAGTGAATTTATGTTGTGTTATTCATTCACATTTTCAACATTACAACTATTATTTGCCATAATTGTTGTGACATGTTTTCCATACTATTGTAAATTATTTTATATATGTGTTATTATTTTTGAAAAAAAAAAAATCTTATAAAGGGTGAAGTTTGCTCAGTTGCTCGACAAATTTTTAAAAACATTGTGTTTGTTGACACTTTATATGTTTGCAGAGATTTTACTAATTTTATGCTTTTACATTGATTACATTCTAATTCTAACATAGTTATTGAGGTTCTAATGTTTTTAATCTTTGTATTATTTAAATATGTTTTTGATGTCTATTTTCTATGGGTAATGATGATAGATTTCGAAGTCAAGAGTGACGAAGAATAATGGGGAACTCATTTTTAGGTGAAGGTTTTTAAACTTTCATTAAGCTTATAATCCATTTTCATGTAAATGGTAGATAACAAGTAAATTTCATTACATCTTAATACAATATATAACCATTACATTACTTAATACACTTTAATACATTGTATAACAAAATTAATACATCTAATTACATTAGATAACAAGTGAAATAAAACCTACACCATCTAAGATGGAAAAATAGATTTCTATCTTTTGTTGGTTGTAGTCGGAGAAAGTGGAGTTGTAGTTGGTCCTTCAAGGCTTGTGTCCTTAGTGTGATTTATTGTCATGTTAACATATTTAAGAGGAGGGCTCCCATATGAACTAATTGGGAATAAAATGTTTATCATGTCTTTCAATGTATTTCAGGTAGAGGGTTGAATTCATTGCTTAAATGCCTTCATCTCTCCAAAAAAAATTGGCCTTCTTAAATTTATTGTTGAGAACATATGTTTGTTGAATATAAGGAGAATTAAAATTCAACCTTTAATAAAAGATTTTATAAATTTTATCTACAATTATAGGGTGACTTTCAATGCTCCTTTTAATTAATTAAAACCTTCATTCACTTCCATCCACATATCAATGACTATTCAGTCATGCAGACATGTGTCTTCCAGCATGGCCCTTCATTTTTATTAATAACCCATGTTAACTCAATGTGGTGCTTAAGTGCATAAAATTTTAAACCAATGTAAAAAAATGTTCATTTATATTTTACTATTCGTCAAAATTATAAAAATCATTACACATTTGGGTCCCAACTATTTGTCACACTTATTAAATTACTAAAAATGACAAATCATGTGGTTTAAGTATGTGTTATCAAGTAAACCCACCAAATTGGTTGGAGGGAACATTAAACCTTGGCCTTAATTATGAAATCATTATATTATCTACATGGTGTAGGTGGGGATATAAATAACACAATAACATGAATTCACTAACATATATTCAGTTTGAAATTTGTTCAAGGTAGCTAACATTCATCTGTCTAACATGTTGAAGCTAAAATCTCAGTTAAACAATGCATTTTGCATAAAAGGCCATTGGGTTTCATTACCGTTCATCTCATATTTACTATGATTGAGTGACATTTTAACATGCCACCCTGAATAGGATTAACATGACACTTTAATGTAGGGAAATACAAATGCATCACATAAATAAATAATACAACATGTTTTCAAAAATAAAAACATTAACATTTACTAGTATGTGAATGAAAAGCATAATTTTGATACCAAGATAATAACATTTATTGGTATGCCACTGAAAACTATAATTTTGATATAAAGATAATAACATTTGCTGGTATGTGAATGAACACGTTCATATCTTCAATCCACATACTAGTAATTGGGGTTCCATGACTATGAAGTGAGAGTGACTCGAACAAGACACACTGAATAGGTTATAGAGTTTATCTTTGGTGGCATTAATTGGTCACATTAATAGAAACAAAGCACACCAAGATTCTTTTAACATGGCCCTTTGTTGTATATTAATGACATAAGTGTCTTCCAAATGGTCATTGAATTTAGAAAATAATATAGTTTGGTATAAAAATAATATCATTTACTGGTGTGTGAATGAAAATCTTGAGGGCCACCATGAGAATACCAATAAAAGTGACTCAGATGTAAAGGCACAAAAAAATACAATAACTATAACAGACATTTAGGTTTCATGACAATTAGGGGAGAGTGATTTGAAGAAGTCACATTGAACAAGTTGTTGATGGCATGCATGGCAACATTAATTATGACATTAATAGAAACAAAGCATGTCAAGCATCTTCAAAAATGGTCATTGCATATTAATCACACAAGTGTCTTCCAACATGCCCGTTGGATATAAAATGTGTTAGAATGTGTATGAATTAATCAAATACATAATTTAATAAGCATAACAATCATTAAAAAGTATTTATGTGAATACAAATATTTTCTTGCCCGTTGAATTATGAAATATGTTAGAATATGTATGAATTATCAAATGCATAATTGCATAATCATTATAGTCATTAAAAAAGCATATATGTGTATACTAAGATTTTCATATATCTTCCATTCCAAGTTCAAATGCCTTTCCATTTAAACAAGCATTTATGTGTATACTAGTAAATGTCTAGTCTTCCATCCCAAGTTCAAATCCTTTCCATCCAAATAAGTATTTTTGTATGGTAACGTTTATTGGGTGCTTGAAAAATCCAGATAAAGTTGGATGTAGGGAAATAGAAATGTGTCGTAAATATCAAAAACATAGCAACATGAATGGATAACATATAGAACCCAATGAAATTTTATATAGAATGCATTATTTAACAAAGATTGCAACTTCAACATGTTACACAGATGAAACATTCCATGTCTTTACAACTATGGCGAAGAATATTTGTAATGTTCAAAATGTGAATGAATAACACAAAAACATTATTTCATAGCAACATATAAATAACATAGCAACATGAATTCACAAAACAATTTGGTTTGTTAGTAAATGAAAAACATTTACTACTATGTTAGTGAATAACTTCACTCTATTTACTTGGAACGTGGGCAATGAAAAATTGAAGTCTGCTTCAATGAATTTGAATCTGACACTCTACGGTTCTGAATTAAGAAAAATCTAATAATAACTCTACAAATCAAACATTGGTTGATCTAGAATTTTTTATTTATAGAGAGATTGTATCTCACAAACCAAATTTAAATTTTGAAAGTACATGGGAATAAAGAGACTTACAAATTCTTTGAATCTTCAATTTTACAAGTGGATGCAATTCATGAAGGAGATTGGTTGTTAATGTTGCAAATTGTGGACCCAAAAGTTGGAGCTAAATATTTGAATTTTGAATATGATAGGATATAATAAAATTGGAAGTGCATGGGATACTAGAGATTTTGTCTTCTATAATTTACAATCAAAGTGTACAATTTTGACTATGTCTCTGGTTTAATTGACACCTAAAATATATGAAAAGGATGTAACATTTTACAAAGTGTATTTAATTTGAAATAAGGTATACATTATTTTCAATATGATATACCCTTTCATTTAAATATGACGTTTAATTATTTATAATATGTATGTAATATTTATTATATAAGTTCATTTTTTAATATTGTTTGTCCAAACAATAATAAAACTTTTATTTAGATGTATAGATTATTTTGACCAAATATACATAAACTAACATGCATAATTAAATAAGAATTATTTAAATATAATTAAAGAATCACTTCAACATAGGTCACAACTATTAAATTCCACCCAAATACCAATCCCCTTCCCCTAATCATAAAACCTAACTTATGTCAACATATAAATCTAAATATACAATGTTTTTTATATCAGTGGAAGCAATACTTCAATAGAAGTGGTCTTCCTAATAACATGATAGTTTATTAGTTATGATGAATATGTTTATAAATTCAACTTATCTTATCTCTTAAAACACTTTACTATTTCAAGTCATGTTATTTTAATGTCTTAAAATTATTTTATTAAATGGAAAGAATAATATTACAATAGAAGTGGTCCTTCTACTAACATAAAAGTTCATTAGTTATAGATGTCGACCTCTCTTATTATCTACAATACTTCAATAGAAGTGGTCTTCCTAATAACATGATAGTTTATTAGTTATGATGAATATGTTTATAAATTCAACTTATCTTATCTCTTAAAACACTTTACTATTTCAAGTCATGTTATTTTAATGTCTTAAAACTATTTTATGAAATGGAAAAAATAATATTACAATAGAAGTGGTCCTTCTACTAACATAAAAGTTCATTAGTTATAGATGTCGATCTCATTTATTATCTACAAAATATATTCTTATTATGTGTTAAAATATTTAAAAATTTATTTGAATGATATGTAATTTAATATTTAGTTAAAAATACCAAATTAGTTGAAAGATCGTTGGTTCAAGGTTGAAGTTGTTTAACTTATAAAAGATCATTTTTTAATGAATGTAAAGCTCTGATACTATAAAGGATGAGGCCTTTGACGAAATGAATATCCTTCAATATTTAAAATTAAACCGAAATTTTGATCAATAAAAAAATCATTCAACAGTTGTTAGTTCAAATAGTGAAGTTGTTTGGCTCACAAAGAACCCACCAGGGATCAATTCTTATTACTAACAAACCTTGACACGATAAAGAGACGAGACCAAGATCGTCCTCCGAATGACTTTAACGAAATAAATACCCCTCAATCTTTAACTCTTAATTTAAAAACCAAGATCGTATTTCAAATGACTTTAACGAAATAAATACCCCTCAATCTTTAACTCTTAACTTAAAATTATTACATATAACAATAATCCACCAAAAAAATTAAAAAAAATAAAAATCATTCAACAAATTATAAAAATGTCTAAGCTTTTTTTACTATAGGAGAGTAATGCCAACAAATCCGTAGATGACCAACATTCTATAAACCACCCTAAAAACCATCGGTCGGCACGTTGAATTGTATGGTGTTGGGAAACAAATCAGCGCACATTGGTATTGGCTTAAAAAAAGAATAAACTATGACGTCACCTACCATTTAATAAAGGCAACAAAAACCTACCATTTAATAAAAAGATAACAAAACCTACCATTTTAATTTCAGTCCAAGTTGATCTCGTCTTGCCCTGAACATGTTATACACGTGTTATATATATATATCCAAAGAAGGAAGGAATGAATGTGGACTTAGAATATGTTAAAATTATATATATATCCAAAGAAGGAAGGAATGAATGTGGACTTAGAATATGTTAAAATATATCTAATTCGAATGTCTCGCCAACATTCTACCAAGATGTAGAACTTTATTTCCCTCGCCCCTTACGTGTAAAATTAGAGATCCTCTTAATTCTATGTAGGTCCCTCAGTGAACAAACCTTTTGTTTTTCTGTCCCATGTGAGGATAGATTTGATGGGTTGTCTTGTATAGAGAGGTTTTTGGATATAATTTTGAATTTTTAAATTTGTGTTTCATGTTTTATGATCGATTGTCAAGTTAATGATAGATTATACGATATGATTTAAAACATCGATCAAAAAATCTGTAGAGGATGTATTTAAAGAAAATTATATACATATTATATAATATGAAAGCATAAAAATTTTAAATTTTATTATAGTTTTCTTCCAATTTCTTATTCAACATATTACTTATAAATAAACTCTTTAGTCTACAGGGTCACAACAAACTTTTCTTCTAAGCAAGTAAAATTTTTATTTACAAGGTTGACTTTGCCATGAGAGATATTGATCTACCTCATATAGTTTAAGATGGTAGCACAGAGATCAACCCAACAATTTAGTCTCCAAACTATTAAGTTATAAAATATGTAATAATAAACAAGAAAAAAGTAAATCATTATGCATTCAAATTTAAAGAAATAGCAGAATAATACCCTTTTATTCGATAAGAAAATAATAGTTACAATACATGTGTATAATGTGAAGCAAGGCTAGGAATATGGATTACCATGATCAAGAAGGGGTGAACACTTCCTTACATATTTTCCTAGATTGGAATGTGAACAAATGACTATTTGATGATTGTCCTTCTTAAGGTTAAATAGTTATAATATATCATGACAAGAAAGCAGCTATAAAAGAAGTCAGTTACAAAACAATTCAACTTCCGCAATGAATGACAATTTATCTTTCTATAGGTGTGACAAATCGACTTCCAAATGTAAGGTATGCTTATAAGTGTGGAGGCATGGTGCGAGCTCTAAAAGAGATATCTAACATGGTGTGAAGTCTCAACGTGGTCATTGTGTATTTTTCACAAAGGCTAAGTTGTGTGATAAGTGTGATAGTGTTGCATAGCTTGCACAAGGTATCATAGTGTTGTGTAGGTCGTGTAGGCTTATGCAAAGGTGTGAAGACTAGAAAAAACAATCAACATGAGAATGCATACCAAAATGACCATGTTTAGATTAAACACCCTTTCTTGAGAAGTAATGACCCGTATCACATCCTTAGTTAATTGTGGAACAATTAGCATGTGCCTCTTTAGGGGTGTTTTGTTGTGACTTCAACAATTTGGTCTTTGGGTGATAAATGCAAATGGTAAAGATCTATTCTAAAGATATTGACTTATTGTTGGCTCAAGTAAAGCTGAAAATTAAGGTTTAAGGAGTTACGCATTAAATATTAGATGTTCAAAACCAAGTATTATGGCACATCAAGATAAATTTGTTCTCTCCAACTACTCATAGTATGGTGTAAGTATCATAGTGCAGAGTCTTGATCTTCCTATGAGGATACTTGAAACATTCCTTTTGAAAATGCAACAAATTTCACCCACCTTTAATTCATGCATTGTGTGATGTGTGTCATGGGACTCTTTGTACTTCTATCATCAATGTGAGAGTATATGTTGAACCTACTAGTGAACATATTATATTTTTTGAAAAATGTATGTTCCATGTTCACTTCCTTCTCATGCATGCATGAATTTATGTCAAATAACACATGGTAAGATATGTCTAGAGGTGTTTCTAGCATAAACCCAATAGAAACATGAAATGGATTATGTCCCGTAGATATGTGAAGGTCATTGTTGTAGGCATGTTGAATGAAAGATAGATTTTTATCCTAAGTGTGCGGATGTGAGTTTTTGTACATGCACAAATAATGAACAAGTTTGTGCTTAAAAACTTCTTTTTTCCAAAAGAAATAAGATGAAATGTTGTGCACCACTCTAGTTGTGTATCCAACTATATATATTAAAACTAAATATTTATAGCATTTCAGCCTTGTACATTTGACAAATACCAATCATGGATCTATCTTTCAGTTATGGACCTTCCTACTGCTTAAAAGCTCGCATTCACATCTCATTTTGCCTAAATGGTTATCTTATAGTCGGATCTTTATAATTCTCATGACCCAAACCACCTATACACTACAAAAAGCTTAAAACTTGATATATATCCTTCATTGTTAATTCCAGATCCATTTTTCTATCCTTCTAGATAGTACTAGCCATAGAGGGACACTACATCAACGCTAGTGTCCAGATACTTATCTAGTGTTTAGTACTCAAAATTCATCCAAATTGTAAATGTCTCGAAACTTATGGGTCGGCCTATTTATCTTATTAAACCCTTTTATGAGATGTTTTCAAAAGGTGTGATATAAATACAAGTTTAAACCTTCTCATTATTCATCTATAAAATACCAAGAAAGTACATACTAAGGCTCATTCAATCAATTATACAACTGAGTTATTCTGCCTTATTCATCCTTATTTATTTATTAGTCATAGGAGCAATCATATATGAAGTCTGAAGCTTCCAAAGAGCATCAAATGATCACTATTTATCAAGTTACAAGATAGATCATTGCATGTATCTACATATAACATATTACACCATTGTTCACACACACTCCCACATATAGGGGAAAAATACATAAGTTTGAGGCCCTCCTTAGAGTATTGGTTATATAGGCAACACTAATTGACAAAAGGGTCTTTTAGGATAACTTGACACCGTGAGCCCACTAACCCATTTTTAGCAAATACATCCTAAGGGTGAATAAAGGTGAAGATTTAGGGTTTGATCCATAAGTAGAAAAATACAACCCATATTCCAAATCTAAATACATTAGTGGGAAGGTGATATAAAACCCAAAATAGTGAATTCGATTGCATCACAATCTAGCACATATTTTATACGAGACAATAGCATTGCAGAAGGAACAATAATGTCTCAAGGTTGATGGTAGTGTCTGCAGCTCCAAAAACATCATTTACAGAATCTAATGACTTTCTCATAATCTCGATCCTTTATATTACTACCTACATACAACTCAAATCTGCTTACACATTATAAATCCAGTTAAGTATCATTTCTCCTTCACATTGTAATCAATATAATGTTTTTTCAAATTTTGGTACTTTTTATATTTATTATATCTTAGTATTTTTAATTTAGAATATTCATTTATCTAAGTTTGAAATTAATTAGCCCACCCTTAAAATAACTTACTTCAATTTGATTAGGATATTCCCCTTTAACTCTTTCTAAAAAGGGTTAAACATTTGGTGAACCCAACCTTTAGTCTCCAAACCATAGCTTTACCTAGGGTTTCTTAATTTACCATTTTCTTAATTTCAGATTTTTGATTTCAAAATATTCAAAATTTAAAAATTAGAATTTGTTTTTCCTCAAATCATGTTAAATATGGATATATTTATTATTTATTTCATTATACATAACATAATGGTAGTCACTACTTATTATGTTTCATACTTGGTTAACTCAATCAAATATATAGATAATAAGGGTCAAAACTTTGATAACTTTAAAATGAATGTATTCTTGCATACACCTGAGTGTTATAGTGTTTTTAATGAACTCCTACCTGTCACTACTAAGTGTTGAATGGAGTGCATGAAACAACGATTTTCTCCATACAATTTACTAACCACTCCAATGATGTTATTAAAACTTCACTATTGGATTTACTACATAATTTTTCCCATTAAAAAGATGTTATATGCATTACGTATGACTGTATGACCAAGCAACATGGAGCCACCATAGGTGGCCTGTGTGATACACTCCATCAAATGGACTGAACATAATATCTCTTTTGAAAAAGAGGATTTACCACCTCAACATATTATAAATTATTGTTTACCATTATGCATCCAAGTATGTGTTTTCAATAAAATGGTTAAAATGGTACTTGTGGATAATGGTTGAGGACTCAACATTTATAACATATCCTTCCTTTCCTTACTTGGAATTGGGGCTAAAGACTTGGAGTTATCAAGTATGGGCATCAAAGGATTTGATAACATCTCATGAAAGGTGTTGGGTTAAATAACACTGCACATTATTGTGGGACCATGTACATTACCTACTTTATTCCAAATCATGTCCAATGATTTGAAATACAACATATTGTTGGGAATACCTTGGATAGATGAAATCTATGTGGTTCTATTTACTTTGCATGTGTGCTTAAAATCCATCCACCATGGATTTATTTATACATGCCCAATGGATATTGATCCATTCAAACATTATGTGATGATACAAAAAACAAATAATTCTACATTACAATCCTATAATTATGATTTTGCCTCTTGATATTTTCTAAAACATTGATATAAAGGACAAGGAATGGGCAAAAGTTAACAAGGTATAACCCACCATATTTCTCCTATAAATAATACCAATTGGCAAGGCTTGGGTTTTTCAAAAAAAATCACAAGTAGCAAACAAACCAATCATAGTAAACCTTGTTTAGTAAATACACAATTAGAATGCATGCATATACCTACTTCTACTACCAATATACAATTGGAAAACCCTCATTTGATTGATGAGAAATATTCATCATAAAGTCAGACATTGGATGAGTTCTCAAATGATAAGTAATTTCTAGAGTACTTGGGGGCATATGAGGATTTCCCCTACTTCTACCATAAGAATAGGTTTCATCATGCGACCTCTATTCATGCTTACATTTATGAGAGTGATGATACCAATATCCAACACAATACACCTAACATGGTTCCTATTACACCATATATCATAAAATGGTCCACTTTGCTAAATGAATAAATGGTGCAATATAACTATGGAACAGATAAAGATCTTCGACTGGTATTACTCACTACAATGGTGTAGGAGGATGAAGATAAAACCTATTGGTAGGTCCTAAATTATTTCCCATAATTATTTGCTTGGGCTTATTCAGATATGCCTAGAATATACCCATATGTAGAAATGCACAATATTTTATTATATCTAAATGCAAAACCAATAAAATAAAAGATTCATAAAATTCATCACAAGGTTGCATTGCTTTTAACATTGTACCTATCACTAAACCTAATGGAAAAATTTGATGTTGCACAAATTATTGTGACCTAAATAAATCTTGTCCAAAAGTTGATTTTCTATTACCTAACATCAACATGATTATCAATTCTATAGCTAGATATGAGACATTTTCATTTATGGATGGTTTTACTAGATATAACCAAATCAGAATTAATCCATTAGATCAAGAGAATACAATGTTTACCACCCCCTATGGAACATGTTTTTTTACTATCATACCTTAAAGACTCAAACACACATGAGCAATATATCAAAGGGCAATGATACACGTTTTCCATGATTTCATCCAAAAAATTATGGATTACTATGTCGATGATTTAATCATAAGATCCAAACATTGATAAGATCATGCTATAGATTTATGATAAATATTTGAACCCTTGTGAAAATTTTAAGTGCAATTAAATCCAAAAAATTATGTTTTAAGGGTATCTTCCAAAAAACTTTTGGGCTACATTATCTCTCAGTGGGGTATCGAGGTTAATCCAAAAAAGGAAAAATCTATTGTTGAGATGCCACCACTAACTTAAAGTAGTTATGATGTTTATAAGGTAGAATTCAAGTAATTCAACATTTCATTACTCAATTCACTGATAAAATAATACATTTCATGTGTTTTGTAAAAAATGACACTAAATTTATATGGTATGACATTTTTCAACAAAGTTTAGATAAAATCAAGGAATATTTGGCAAATCCACCAATGTTCGTGCCTCTAATACCAGATAGACCATTACTCCTATATATCTTAGCAACCAATGAGGCCTTAGGGTGCCTATTAGCACAATATGATGATAATCACTAAGAACATGAAATTCACTATACAAGTTGTCAATTGGTTGTTTATGAATGCAAATATATTCCAATGGAAAAAGTATGTCTATCATAAGTATTTGTTACACAAAAATTGTAGCATTATTTACTTAGTAATGAGATTCATGTCATAATTACATAATATTCCTTAAAGTTTCTCATGAACAAAACCAACCTAATGGGTCGAATAGCTAAAAGGATGATGCAACTTACATAATTTGATATCAAGTTTATATCTCAAAAATTAGTAAAAGGCCAAGTTATAGAGGATCAATTAAATGTAACTCTATTACCATATCCTTTCCTAATTATTGAGTTTTTCTATGATGAGTTAGCCACATATAATATATCCCATAATCCATGGATAATGTTCCTTGATGGATCCATATTTATGACAAGGGTAGGTTCATGTATCATATTTTTCTACCCCAAGGGTGAATAGATGTCATTTTCTTATAAATTAGCCTTCTCTTGCACCAACAATATAACATAATACGAATTCTTAATAATTGTATTATCCATAGCATAAAAACTCCATATCAAGGATATTTAGGTCTTTTACAACTCTCAATTGGTTATTAATCAAATTACCAATCATTACCAAACAAAAAAAGAACATTTAGTTCCATATAAAGAAATGGTGGATAGACTGAAAGAAACATTAAACACATTTTCTATTGATTGTATCCCATGTAAAGATATTTTTCATGTATATGTAATGGATAATATGACATCCTCAATGATTTTTGATATCAAAGATGATTGAATAAATTTTACAATACAAAAGTTACGACAACCTTCCATTACATTAAACAAAATGGATACTTTAGCAGTTTTTGATATTACAAGTATCTTTATAAATATGAAATGGTACAATGACATTTATAATTTCCTATATCAGACCTACATACTAAATAAATTCACATGGTGACAAACATAAGATACAAAGAAAAGTGCCCCATTATATTATTATTGAAAATGAATTATTCAAATAAATTTTATATGGACAATTACTTTGATGCCTAAACAAAGATGAATCACAAACCACACTATTTCAATGAATTTCTTGCTTATTATTGGAAAGGAAAAGAAGAAGAAATTAAGTATGGGTATGGCTAAAAAACCTATTTGATAGTGCACATGTGGAATCAAAAGATTATGAAGAGATCATCTTTGGCTTAGGAGGATGACCTGTAGATAAGAAATCACTAAAGCAAACTTATTTGTTAGGCAGATAGTTGAGTGTATTGCCTAGTGATAGCTAGATTCTGAAAGTGAGAGCTTCCTTAAGGGCTATCAATATACACATTTTTAAAAAATTAAGTTTATAAAATAGAAAAGGAAGTACTTGCATCAATAAATCAAAAGGTAATAAAATTGAATACAACACTTGCTTAGAAAATAGACTATAAATTATTAAATTAGTGATAAAGTAATTGATATTAGTGCTAGATGGTTGGATTCTACTTCCAAAAATCAAAAAGGGATCTATGAACATGTATGAACATAGAGAATTAGGTTTGGTTGGGGGTAAGTAGGTGAAAATTACTTATTGGTTTTTACTATCATAGTGATCATCAATGGTTGGGATGATCGTCGATGGTTAAGGTGACCATTAGTAATCAAGGTAACCATCGGTAGTTGGTTAGACCATCAGTGGTTGAGGCAATCATCAAAAATTATTATGGGTAGATCTAGGTTGATAAAAATATTGATTGATGAGATGTAAAATATAGATTTCACAATATGGGCAAGACCTGGGTTGATGGAAAAATCAAAATAAATTAAATGAATACTGAGAAATAAGAACTTGTCGTATCAAAAATTGATTAGGTGATTAATTGAGGTAGTTGACCTATTGGTAGAATCTAGCTTGATTCTAATAGAGTAATAATACTTAGCACTTAGGTGGAGCTACTATGGCAAGTCAACTCTCTGACGCATTAGCTAGTTTGTTGGATTGTTGATAATGATTGAATTATAAAAAGACACTCTTTGGATGCATAAGATCTTGATAATAATTACAGATCGATTTCACCTCCCTGATCCTCCCTTCTTATAAGCAAGGTAAGAGAGTTTCAACAAGGCATAAACTAGGCTATATAATAATAACTCACACATGCAATGGCTCATAATAGGATTTAGATGAATTATTTTTAGAAAAATAAGGTGGGTGAGTTTGCATGTTGGTGGTTGAGGAGGTGGACCCTGACCATCGACAGTTAGGGTGACCATTAACGGTCAACCTAACCATTGGTGGTCGATGGTAAAGGGTAAAAAGTGTATAAAGGCTAGGTTAAGCCAGTTAAGTTAAACTAATTGTGGTTTAGGTTTGGTTAGGGGTTAGAGGGTCAAATGGTCCTAAGGGGATCTTAAGGCAGTCCAAGGGAATTATGACATTTGAAATTATGGTGTGTGGATTTTTGGTGTCTATGTTTTGCCCCTTTTTGTTAAATAGCTTGGAATTAATCAAATGCAAAACAAAAATAGATATTAGTCGAAGGTTCTATTACCCCAAGTATTGGAGGAGGTGTTCCCCCTCAAACTAAGAGGTGATGAGGTAAAACCAAAATGAGTGCAGGTTTGAAAAGGGTGATGATGAAGTTAAACATTATGAATGCAGTTGACAGGTTGGGCACTAAAGTTTAAATGGGAATGTGAAGTTTGACAAAAGGTATGATACCTAATATCACATAAATACAAGGTTGTCATGGTTAAGGATAATAAAGGTTAGTGCTAAGGGATAAGTGACTAGTGTACCACATGACCATAATTAGGCATAATGGTTGGGTACATATGTTAGTCTCTTAGACAATGTCTATGTTTCCATGGGTATCCAAGGCAAGAAGTACTCTCTATAAAAATAAAAATGGGTCAAGTTTCATGAGCATCCAAGGTAGGAAGTACTCCCAAAAATACACAAGTAAGTTAGGTAAGCACATGTTCAAAAGGTGGTCAACATGGCAATGTTATCACTACAGTCAAAGGACCAAGCAAAAAGTGTCATAAAATGTGCACTAATGGGTTGAAACGGACCAATGATAATATGATGAGGTGGTCATGGTGAGTGGAGAAGGTAGTCTCCATGGGTGGGTGAGTTGAGTTGATGTTTTCTTAAAGATGGTTGGTGGAATGTAAGAACCAAAAAGTGGGGTGACCTAACCATCAATGATCAGGGTCCCTAAGGGCAACCATCGACAGTCACCCTAACCATCAACAGTCAGGGTGGAAACCGTAAAAGTCTATGGTGTAAAAGTAAATTTGGAATTGATTTTACTCATTGTGTTATTTGTTTTCATTGACTTGGAGCTCTGGGTGATTTGGGTGATGAGTGGCAATGGTATTTGTTGAGGGTGATTGTTAAGGGTAAGATTAACTGATGAGGTGGAGGGTGGACCTAGAGGACCAATCAAGAGGGAAGGAGCTCACGGGCATGGATGAGGATGGGTAAGCCTACACTTGACTCTGTAATGGAGGTCACAAAATGAGGTAGGGGTGTCTTAAATTTGGTAGATAGGTTTGATTTTATGCATTTACATTGGGTTGGGAGGATCAGGGTAGGTGAAAATGCTTAGTTTAGGTTTATGATGCCTTAGGTAGGGTTGTTATGGATTTAGGTAAATAGATAGGTGAAATTGGGAATTGATCAAGTGGGTAGGTGATTTGGGTTGGGTAAAGGTGTTAGGTTAGGTAATTATGTTTATTGGCTATCATTTGGGTAGGTTTCAAGGTAGCTAGGGTTTGGGTGTTCTAGCCTCAGAACACCCACAGTGACCATTGATGGTCAGGTCTGATTATTGATGGTTGACACCCTTTAGAAATGAGGATGCCTGACCACTGGTGGTTATCATGGCCATCAATAGTTGACTAGGTTAAAGAGAGGTTTGGAAAAAAATTAAATGTTAAGGCCAAATGAGATGATTACTAATAGGTATAATCTTGAATGTTAGGAAGCAAATTAGCAATCATTAACTAGGTGAGTAGGGTAGATAGGTCAAGTATTTAAAGGGTAGGGTAGAAAATAACAATATAGGCAACTAAGTCATGATTTTAACTAGTTGCAGTCTAAGGAGTAGAGATAGATGCATGATTACGTGTCATGTATCTTCACTGAGATCTAGTATGGGATTTCCCCAATCGACTGGGCCCACATGAAGGAGGTGGGGTTAGGAGAGATGAGGCACTATTAACATGTGCCTTGAGATGCATCCATGGTCATAGTAATCATCAAGGTATGGGATCCTAGTATGAATACCTTCATATTACTGACTATTGAGATGACTATCTAGATTGAGGACATACATAATATCACCTAACTTCCACTCTAAGGTGATCCGATTTACCATATAGAGTGCAAAGAATGCGATTATCACATCAAACTATTGTATAAAGATGAGAGTGATCAAGTCAGATGGCATGCTAAGGGGTTCAAGTATAGTGATTTGTATAAGAGAGCTCCAGGTGAGAAGAGACACATGACCATGCTCATGATTTTTATTACATGCTTTACACTTCCCAACTCGAGTAGCGAGAGGTTCCCCTACTTGCTACTAGGGGTACTAGTCAAGCTATTACTAAGTTGAATTATATTTGGTTGGGTGCTATATTTTTGGTTTAGATATATAGGGATTTGTGGGTGTTTAAGGGCCCATAAGAGGTATTGAATTAGTATTGGTTTGGTTCTACATTGTTGGGCCTATGAGCATATCCGGGTGTTAAGACCAATGTGTTTATCATGGGTAGGGTATACATAGATTGACTTCCTTACCAGTGTCATGTGGTGGAGAGGTGAATTTATTGTGTTAGGTATAGGAGGTGGCGTGCATGATTTTGAGTGGTTCAAGGGTACACTAGGTGTAATAATGATAGGAGACATCACCTAGAGGTTATATGTGCAGTTTCTAGTGTGGCCTAGTTATAGGAGGCATACACTTTCCCTTTAGAAATATAGATGGATATTCAATAGGTTGGAGAGAGAGGTGGAGTTGATATCATTTGATAGGGTATACTGATAGTTTAGCCTAGTACAGGGCATTCCAAGTCCATTCCCTAGATATAGGAGAGAGGATTCAAAGTTCTTATTACTAGAGCTATATCTTGTGCCTACTATGCTACACTACGAAGAGCTACAAGTGAGATCACAAATAGATGATGCTAGGTTTTTAGATGGGTACATGACATGGCACCAACACATATATGTAGCTACAAATATTAGTGAGGATGATGGAGGTGTGAGGTCGATGGATGTAGATCCTGATGGCCATGTTGGATAGGTAAGAGCAACATTAGCTACTATACAAGGATAAGTATAGGTACTATAGGGGTAGGTGGCCACCTTATAGGGTCAAATTGCTATGCTACATGGTCAAGTTATGACCTTATAGGTTTAGGTTGTGATCATGATAGGTGAGATGGATCAGGTTAGGACCTCACTAGGTTTGGTGACCTAGGAGAGGGACTCTTTGAGGTAGAGAGGAGGAGGAGTAGTATCAACACAAATAGGGCCACTAGGCTTTACCCCAATGGTATGATACCTAGCTACAATGGAGGAGTTATGGTATTTTGAGGCCATGGTTTTGACACAGTGTCCATAAGAGCCCCAATGGGGTGAGTATAGGGCTAGCTTGGTAGGTGGTCCCAATGTGGTGACACCAAGGTAGTGGGTAACGTCTATATTTTGATAGATAGGGAAAACTAGGGGATCAATAGGTATAGCAGGTGTGTAAGCACCAGAATCTAGTGGTGCTCTAAGAGGTAGTGGTGCCTCTGGGCCATAGATATATCTATATTATGACAACTTGTATATCATTTTGATTCTAGCCTATGAGCCAATGTGGTGAGATGTATGTTTTGAGAGAGAGACATGTATATTTTCTTATACACATTATTATGCTATTTGACTCATGAGTTTATACATATGATCATTATTTATGCTCATGTTTATGGTTTATGGTTAATGGTTTTGGTGTTGATGTTGATGTTTAATGCTTATGATGTGATGTTTATATGTGATTATGGAATATGCTTATGTTATGGATGGTTAGTTAGGCATGAGATGGTTTTGATATATGGTTATGCTTATGAAATATAAATATTAATACCAAGATCCCTCAATTAGAGCACAATATGATTACCTCTGTATAACCTTAGCTCTGATACCAACTGTTAGGAACCCATGGAAGCACAATTGATTAATTTTCTTATAAGAAATTAAACATGGAATTATACCAGAATGATTAAGTAACTAGAAACTTGAAACAACACAAAATTTGAGAGACAATACACAATCTTGTATTAAATACTCTTTAGAAGAAAATACAATAAAGAAGATGCCACTTCTTTTTCCACCTCTAAGGCTTGCCACACCTCAAGGGCTTCTTTCCTCTCTCTCTTGCTCAACCAAAACCAACTCAACAACCTGAGTTGTTAACCCTTCCTTGATAGCTTCAGCTGATCTCCTTGACCTTACACCTTGCAGATCTCCTTGACCTTGCTTTCTTGCTTCAATGCTTTACTTACCTTAATTACAATACATGCCTGATGGGTCTTTAAATAGGATCCCATGCATACAATAATTAGACCTCTAATTATAATAATTAGACACGTAGCTCAAGACTATAATTAGCCCTTAACATGCAAACACTCGATTCAACGAACTAACTATTCATGCAACGAACAGTTCTGGAATCGCCATAGGTGAATGACGTCGGTCCCTATCTGCCTGGAGATGATCGACGTTGGCTGACCCCTGCTGATGTCAGTTGCCCTTCTACACTATAGATGACCGACGTTGGTCCCACTTCCAACGCTGGTATCCCTAAAATTCAGCAACCTCCTGCATGTCTGCAATAGTTGAAGCTTTTAGCTCCACAACCTAACAATCTCCCACTTGGAGATAAATAGCTACAACTATACATGTACCTGTACATCATCTAGTTTATTCCCTTGGATTTGTATCCCTCTTCAAGATCACTCTTGAAGACCAACCACCACAAAACCTATGATGCTATACCTATCATCCAAGTCCCCTGCCACATCTCAACTTTTTGACAACTCCCACTGGAGACAAAATCAACCTGTGATCTTTCATGTCTCTCATGCCAAAGAATTTCACTGCTCCCAAATTCTTCATGACATACCTTTGAACTAACTTTACCTTTAGCTCCAAAACTCCCTGTATATGTAACCCTGCAACAAGCAACAACATACAGTAACATGATAATGTAGCTAATATTATCCAACCTGGTAAAGAGAAATACAATGGTCAAACCTCCATTATCCTACAGCCTACTCAAGAACATATACCCTAGCCTTCTATCTCACATATCCATCCACTCTCTTCTCTAAATTGGGAATCCATTCCTCTATTAGTGCTTTCTTCTAGCTGACAACTCCACCAACAAACTCCTGTTTGGTTCTTCTCCAAGGACTCAGACTCCTCATCCATGCCAAGCTCCCATTGTTTTTGGATTTTACCTGCATTGCCTCTTCACATCTTCCTGATTCTTGACCATCAATAAGCAACAAGTAATATAAAGAAGGTGAACAATGAATATGAGGTTCATTTACCCTTTCTGACCTCCATATGGGTGTTTGAGACTCCTTGACAGCTTGCTGTCTACCCAACATCCATTCCAATGATCGATCTCGGCCATCTCCTAGTCTACATTTGACCAATGTTAATTCCCTGCACTGACCCTGACTACCGACGTCGTTTCCCTGGCCGACACCGGTGTCCCTTCTGCTGATGTTGGTTCCTGTCTGACCGACGTCGGTCTTATCCTGCCTGACACTACCGACCGTGCTGGTCTACACATGACCAATGTCGATTGCCTGATCGACATCGATTCCATGTGATCGACATCGGTAACTGTGTGTTCTTGTAAGTGATGACTTCTTTATCTGTGAGCTCATCTTGGATCAAAACTCTGTCCATACTGCCCTGCTCAGAATTATTCAGCCCCTGTGACTGATCTTTGTCCATCATCTCCTTCATAAACACCAAGGCTTCCCTGTTCTTGTCAAAAGCATCAAATTTTCTTTTCCTGCAATGAACTCGATCAATGCCCTCCAAATCTAAAATCACACCCTTTGACTCAAGAACGTCCATTCCCTTCTTATTCATGTGACTAAACTTATTAAGCTGCATCTTCAAATCTACAGCTGAAGTAGATAAACCAAAAGTAGAATCAGTAATACAAGTAGATAGATAAAGAGTACCTATTTTCTTACCTATTGCTAAAACAAGTGCACCCTTGGTAACCTTCCAAGAATCCACTGTGAGGGTTGTTGTGCATCCCTCATCACCCAAATTTCCTAAAGAAACCAAACTCTGCTTTAGGACTAGGACATGCATAACCTCCTTCAACACCCATGTGTTTCCTGTCTACAATTCCAGTTTCACTTTCCCTTTTCCAACCATTTGACAAGACGTACCATCCCCTAAATAAAGCTCTCCAAAGTCTCCCTGGACATACTCATGGAACAAATCTCTATTTGGGGTTGCATGAAAAGAAGAACTAGAATCTAAAACCCATGATTCTAACTGACTATCCAAAGAAAGTATGAGAGCATCCTGTGCCACAATACCTGCATCTTTTGCTTCTTCATTACCTTCATGTTGATTTTATTTATCCCTCAACCAACACTCTTTCTTTGTGTGTCCTTTCTTTCCACAAAACCAGCAGGTGATACCTCTGGATTCGGATCTCCTTCCCATCTTCGACTTTGATTTCCCTTGCTCGGCCTTCTCTCTTTGCCTTCCCCTGCTTTATACACTTAGAGCATTCCCTGGTGATTAACCTATGCTTTTCCTGTGTATTTCTTCATTCAATATTACACTCACAACATCATCAACTTTTAAGATTTTAGAAGCAGACGCAGAATTACTTACTACCATAACCAAACTATCCCAATTTTCAGGTAAAGAGCATAAAATTAAGAGAGCCTTTACTTCATCATCAAAAACAATATTGACTGAAGCTAACTGGTTTACCAAACCATGGAAATCACTAAGATGAGTATATATCGATCCACCTTCCTGCATTTGCAAAGTAAATAACTGCTTCATAAGAAATACCTTATTTGAAGCAGAGGGATTTTCATATAAATTTACCAAAGATTTTATCAACTCTTCCATTGTCTTACACTGTGATAAGTTAGAAATCATAGACATTGCAAGGCTCAACCTTATGGATCCTAGAGCCTTTCGATCAAGAACATTCCATTCTTCATCCTTCATATCTGTGGGCTTACATGCAACCCCACCCAATGGTAAGTACAAATCTTTTTGATACAGATAATCTTCTATCTACATCCTCTAATGTTGATAATTCTTGCCATTAAAATTCTCCATTCGTAGCTTACTTTCTTCTACCATTGCTATACTCCCACTCAATCAAAAACCCCTGAGAATGACCTATAATCAAACAATAACCTGCTCCCTACAACCTTAGCTCTGATACCAACTGTCAGGAACCCATGGAAGCACAATTGATTACTTTTCTTATAAGCAATTAAACACAGAATTATACCAGAATGATTAAGTAACTAGAAACTTGAAACAACACAAAATTTGAGAGACAATACACAATCTTGTATTAAATACTCTTCAGAAGAAAATACAATAAAGAAGATGCCACTTCTTCTTCCACCTCTAAGTCTTGCCACACCTCAAGGACTTCTTCCCTCTCACTCTTGCTCAACCACAACCAACTCAACAACCTGAGTTGTTAACCCTTCCTTGATAGCTTCAACTGATCTCCTTGACCTTACACCTTGCATATCTCCTTGACCTTGCTTTCTTACTTCAATGATTTACTTGCCTTAATTACAATACATGCCTCATGGGTCTTTAAATAGGATCCCATTCATACAATAATTAGACCTCTAATTACAATAATTAGACATGCAGCTCGAGACTATAATTAGCCCTTAACATGCAAACACTCAGTTTAACGAACTAACTATCTATGCAATGAATAGTTTTGGAACCACCACAAGCGACCGACGTCGGTCCCTGTCTGCCTAGAGATGACTGACGTCGGCCAAATCTTGTCGATGTCAGTTGCCCTTCTACACTGTAGATGACCGACGTCAGTCCCACTTCCAACACCGGTATCCCTGGAACTCAGCAACCTCCTCCATGTCTGCAATAGTTGAAGCTTTTAGCTCCATAACCTAACACTATTTGACTCATGAGTTTATACATATGATCATTATTTATGCTCATGTTTATGGTTTATGGTTAATGGTTTCGGTGTTGATGTTGATGTTTAATGCTTATGATGTGATGTTTATATGTGATTATGGATTATGCTTATGTTATGGATGGTTAGTTAGGCATGCGATGGTTTTGATATATGGTTATGCTTATGAAATATAAATATTAATGCGTATATACTTCATTATTATAGACTTTAGACATGTGGTGGAAAATGGTTGATTGTTTAAATTCTCATGGATGTGATTATTATGCTTGGTATGGTTATGGTTATGCTTGTTGTTAATGTTTAAGATAAAAAAACACGAGGCAGGTTAATTAAAAACACTAGAGGGGAGACTAAAGGATATAATCAAGAGACACGCCTCATAATGAGAATATCAACGAGGCATGATAAGACAAGAAGAGGATATGATGCTCTTTCATTGACAAGGACTATAACAAAACCAAAGCTGGATTGGTTTAATGAACATAAGCCCTTTGAATGCTTCACATGAGCATTCATTAGTTGGTTAAAAGGTGTCTTGACCACATAATATCAAGTAATCTCATGAATCCCTTGCATATAGTGTAAATGGGAGATGGGTGAAAATGGAACCTTGTTGTGAGACTAGCATGCCTCTTCTGTAGGTTTCCCAAGAACTAGGATAAACAATTCTATGCCAAAATTGTGTAGAATGATTTATGCGAGGAGTCCACTTGTGAAATCTTATTGTGGATTCAACCTTATTTTTTTGTTTGAAAACCTACTGTGGCTTTCAAGATTAGTTTATTTTTTGCTATGATTTTGGTGATGGGTTCTTTGTTGATTGTTGTATAGGGGAAGCTGATCAATGCGGGAAGCTTCCAATAAATTGTTGTGCTTTTAAAAAAATTCTTTACTCATCCATATTTTAGGGGAGTGATATAAGTTTATTATATCTATTCAATGTTTTTTTATATTTATCCTTCAAGGGAGCAGTCCACCTTACATTTCGGCAATTTTAAAGAAAATTATAATGGTTGTCCTTCAAGGGAGTAGTCTGTAAATGCTAGGAATGACCCATGATTTCTAATGATAGGGATGTGTTACTTTTTATTTCTTTGATTTTTCTTAACATAGACTTGCTTAGGCCAACTTAAGGGTTTACCATTATGAAGACAAAACTAGAAGCACAAGAAGGTTGATTAGATGTAAAGAGGTTTAGGTTACAATGATCATGGGAATTCATGCTATGAAGGCGTTGAAACTATGATAAGAACCATGCCATGGGTAGAGATATGATACCCTTTATTGAAGATAAGGCTATGCTGGTGATATATAATCACATGATTTGGTTTTAATTAGTTTCCCCTAAAATAGGGAGATGGAATGTAAGTAGATATCAAGGGAAGAGCTTAAGGTAAACAAAAAGGTGAGTTTGATCCTTATTAACAAAAGAAAAAATGTAGATGTGAAGCATTAAGGGGAACAAACTCTAGGTGGCATTCAAGAGAAGACAACCGGTAAGCTCCCTATTCATACTTGTGGGTTATGATATAAGGTCCAAGCCAATTGAAAGCAAACTTGCCCTGCTTGCTTTTCTCCATATTGGTGACATGTTGATTTTCCTTTAAGATAAGGTCTCCAATGTTGAATTATTGAACTTTAAGGTGTTTTTTATAGGCACATTTGACACTCTCTTGATAGACATGGAGGTGGGTATGGGTTGCTAGATGATGCTCATCAAGTAGCTCTAACTAAGACAATGATGACAATACTCACTCTACGAAATGATATCTTGAAAAGATATGCGAAGAGAAGGGATTTGGATTTTGAGAGGCAAGATGGCCTCCACTCCAAATATGATAAAAAAAAAAAGGATAGTACTTGTAAGGGTCCTAATGCTAGTATGATATGCCCATAAGGTGAAGGGGATATGCAAATGCCAATCCTGACCATATGCATTAACCATTTTAGTTAGCATGTTACTAAGAGTTTTATTAGAGACTTTCACTTATCTATTAACTTGGGGATGTTAGGGTGAGTATAAACTTAAATTAATTCCAAATGCATCACGTAGAGCCTAAACTTGTTTGTTCTTAAAGGATTTACCATTATCGGTGATAATCTTGTGAGGAACACCGAAACGGAAAATGATATGATGGTTGATAAAGTTGACAATATTTTCCACTTTGGTTGATACCAAAGGAATAACATCTACTCACTTGGTAAAATACTCGATCGCAATGATGATAGAGTGGTGTCACTATGAGGAATGGGGATTAATTTCACCAATAAGATCTAGACCCCACTACAAAAAGGGCTAGAAATTAGTAGAAACATGAAGGTTAGGGATGGGTATGTGATGTAAATCAGTGTGTTGTTGACACTTAACACACTTTTTCACATAATCACAACAATCTTGGTTAAGGGTAGGCTAGTAATAACCGAGGCAAAGGATATGTTTAGCTATAATGAGGCCACTAAAGTGGCCTCCATAGATACCATCATGCATTTCCTTGATAGTGTGAGAGGCTTCATGACTACATAGGCAATATAAGAGGAGGCCATTAAAGTTTCACATATAAAGGATACCTCCTACTATGTTATAACGTGAGGTACTCTGAATAAATACTCTTCAAGCATTCCTAGAGAGGCTAAAAATAACAATGCCAAGGTTAAAATAGTCAAAGGTTTGCTAATACCAAAGGCCAGGTTGGGTCTCCTCAACATTAAAAATGGTGGGAGAATCTAGTTTGACATAGGAAGTTTGGTTAAGTCTATGGATAATGATAATGTAGACAATTTGGCCTAAAATACTAAAACACATTAAATGAGTTAAAATTGTTAAATACAAGTGTTATTTTTAGCCAGAGTATCATTAAATTAGATAATTTAATTTATGATTTGGCTAACTTTGATCAAATCATTTTGATTCAAAATGGCATTTTCACACCTAGGTGCTCTGGATTACTCTTTTCTACCAAATTTCTTGCACAAGACATGTGCCTTTGTTATTTTGTGTTGGAAACATCCTAAATGGGATAATGAATCTAATGCATCTGACATTACATCCTAATTCTAATCCAGTCAAATTTTGAGCCAATAATGAGACATTTTGACCAATTTGATTAATTTGTGCACCAAAGGGCCAAAATTTGCACCAAAGTGACTAATCACGCATAAAGATAATTAATTCAAATCATGAACTTAATTAAGAATTCTATAGATATTTTTAAATATTTACTTTTGGAAATGACTATTGAATATCTTCATCATCAAATGACATCATTTCTATGGGGTGGCATCAACAAGCCATAAATGCATAAATTATCAAGATTAAACCCTCCCATGCCTTGTTAAGACCCTTAATGCCTCTTAAATACCCCTCCATCCCAAAAATTAATGGGGCATATTTATAAATTTAATTACATAATTGGATTTATTCATGGCCACACATCTCAATCTTGAGATGGATGGTCATGGTTGATCCTAAACCATTTTGAAAGTTTATAAATAGAAGAGCCTTGAACATCATTTTTTAGCTATCTTGGTGTAAAGTTATAATGATAAATTGATTCCAAAAGCCATTGAAATTAGTATTATAATGCTAAATTGTTGATCCAAGCCAAGCCAAATCCAAATGTTCCAAGAGGAGATGAAGGTAGCCATATTCCATTAAAGAAGATATCTTGAAGCACAAGCCGGGTAAGCCAATGAAGAAATCTATTAGAGCACCTAAGGAAGGTAAGAAAGTTTGTGTTCTTGATTTTTAGTTATGTTTTGTTAAAAAAAATTATTCACTAAGCTCCCCCTAGCGTTTAGGCCCAGATATGTATGATTGTTAGTGTGTTTTTTCAATTTGATTTCATTTTAGAGCTAATGCAATATAAATCACCTCTCTTGAGTCAAATTCCTAGTATACCTAATGGCACTCCCAGTGAGACAAGATGCATCCCAAATATGAAGGAGAGCATGAGGCAACTCTAAAATTTCAATTTGGATGATTAAAACTCTTTCTAAGTGATTTTCTAATTTGGTTTGGCTAGATTTTATCTTCATGGGTTTACACAGTCAACCGTCGATGATCAATGCAACTACCAATAGTTAGTGCAACTGTTGATGATTATTTTCAACCGTCGATAGTCAAGTATTACCATCAATGATCAAGGATAACCATCGATGGTCACTGTGTTTTTTTAAAAACACAAACCTGAGAGCTAATAGGCCATTTTCAAATGCTTGGTTTGGGGTCATACGAACTCCATTTTTCATTATTATTTTTTAAACCATGTGTTTTCTCCTAAATTTTCATAATTTGATATAAATTTAGCTTCAAGTTACATATATTTTTTGAAAATCCTTTTAAATGTTTTTAATTTAATGCATTTTATTTCTTGAGGTTTTGCTTTCAGGTCGACAGATTTTTAACCTTCAAGGTGGCTTGTTTCTTTTGATATATTAACTTCAAAACTAAAGGACATACTAAATTTTTCTTTGTAGGCCCAAGCTTAATATTTTTTAAAACATGATTTTTAGACCTCTTTTATATGTTTAAAATGAACTAAAATTATTTCTTTTTGTGCTTATGAAAACTTTTTAGGGTGATTTCTCTTGATCAAGTTTTGTGATTTTCATTCAAAGTTCACAATTTAAGGCCAAGGGCCGAAAAGAACATCACCAAAATTTTGTTGTAGTGCTTAAAATTGGACTCATTTATCAAATTTGTATGCAGTAAATGATTAATTAATTTATTGGAAAAAGAAAGGTTTGTGTGTGTATGCTCTTCCATCCATCGCCTTTAGGGAACTTTTGGAATCAAAAACACCATTCTTATTGCAAACATGCTTAGTCCAAGGCATAGAAAGAATGTAATTTAAAGAAATCCCCAAAAAATCATAATATTATTGGGTGATCTTGAGGTGATCATAAAATCTTTCCATTTTAAGTCATTTATTTTATGCAAACTTGTCTTGCGAGGGGGACTTCTTTACCTCCTGCAAGTTCGATAAGGAAGCTTTGACCCAGGTTTTCATCTTCCAACATCAACTTCATCACCCCCACTAAGATTGGAGGTTTTAGTGGTTAAACCACCTTTTAGTGTTGGGGTTAAGCACCAAAATGTATATGCACTTAGGACATTGCACTACACTAAGCAAGCAATGGATGTAGTGGTTGCAAAAAGAGAAAGACCTTTATGTAACAAGCCAAGTACCATAGACACCCAATTAAAGTTCACTTATTTTACATCATGGCATGAAAGTCATTATGTAATTGATCCATCTAGAACATTTGAAAACCAATTAGTTTTAGTCAACCCCACTTTGCCACACCCTTGATAGAATTTTGGACAATTGACTTGTATTTTATCATTTTCTTGCATAGTGTTTTTGAGACTAAAACTAATATGTTTGTTTATAAAACATGTCCAAATAAATTTGTTTATAAATCACTCTTTTGTTTAAACAGGTGTTATCCTATCCATTTTACACCACACTTGTGCCTTGAATTTTTTTCTACACATGTCTGTATGTGTGTTACTTGTTTGAGATGGGTACCATTATGCTGTCCAAATCATTATCAAGTTTATGCCTTTTGAGTCTTTGAAACATAACATTGATCACATCATTCAAGCATGATTACATTGTTAGGCTAATTGATTTATTTCAAAACTTGTTTACCATTGCACCAAAAACCACTTGTTTCAAACCATGTCACATCAGCCATTTGGACCTTGTTTATGAACTATCATGTTGTCCAATCTTATCTAGATTGTTTGGTCAAAACCTAGGCTTCAACATTGAGTTTTTAATTAACCTTATCAACTTTGTATCCAAACATTGATTGATTTTTTTTTAGGCCTTAATTCATGGGGATGATACACATATCTTTCTTTTTTGGGTTGCATAACTTCAATTAATCGATTACCCAAATTTGAAGACTATTGATTGTTTGTTTATTCCAAGAGCCTATCCTCATCATTTTTTGTGCCTTTATTTGGGAGAATACAGTCTTTTATCTAGGTGTCTTTTGCCTCATACCTTATACCAATTGATCATGCTTATGTTTGATTTTGTGTGTCAGTTTTATGTCAAATTTGTTTCCAAACTTATTAGATTAAATTAAATCACATCATGCCTTTATTTCAAGTCTAGATTTTGATGCCATTTGGCCAAAAGTTCTAGCACATCCTATTTGAGCCTAGATTTTGACTCCATGTTTAGACAAAATACCTAGCGATTCTTTTCCCTTTCCTAGTTTAGATCTTATTTGGAACATTTTGACCTAGAACTTTGACATGCCAATTTTTATTCAAATGTTTGACCTTTTGTGTGTATGACATTTGACATTAAACATTTGATGTTAGACTATTTTATGTCGAGTCTTAACACAAACCATTTTATAAATATAACTCCATGATCAAATCATGATGTGTAGATACAACTCCACCCTTTTGACCAAGTTAGACCAAGTTTGAACCTTTTGTCTTTTAGAAAAAAATTTAGAGTTTGTGAAACTCTAACCCTTTTTATTTTCAGAGCTTTCATCATTTATGTAGATATGTCTAACTACACTTATGTTGGAGTCATGTACAATCTAATTTATGATAGAATGGTTGCACAAAATCTCACTAGAAACTCTTATAGAGATAGATTTTATAAGGAGTTTTATTATTCTCCCTACAATATCCCATATGGGGAACATAGTCAAAATCCATAAAATCTAAATCAATTTACCAACTGGGATAATATGGTTTATGAGGAGGACTTGGGTGCTTTGGATTATATGAGTAATTAGGATCCAACACATCATACCATTTCTATTCCATGACCACAACATCACATAATTCCCATACCAGGACCTTATCCTTTAGTTCAGGTGAGAAACCATGCTCTACAACACCCTAAACTTGTCCTTCTAAGACCTAGTCCTTTGGCTTGTGTGAAAAACCAAGCTCCACACCACCCTGTCATTACCATTTCAACACTTTGTCCTTTAGCTTGTGTGATCAATCATGATCCTCAATACCCTACCATTATACAACCACATGACATTCCTCATCCATTTCCAATCCCATCAATCCCTCAATTGATCCAATCATTTGAAAACAAAGCTATGTTCAAAACTGGTATTTTCCAACTCATTGGAAACTAAGGCCAAGAAAACCAACCAATCTAAGATGTTTTTATTGAACCAAATACTTGTGATATATCAACTTATGATGAATCACCCATTGATCCTATACTAGTTATCAAGGAGTCTCACTCTAACAATCTAGTCTTTGTTGAGTCACTTCTTAATGATTATAACCACCTTTGGGAAAATCATTACCTCAACCATATGCCTATTTTTTAAGAGCCTCATATTGACAAGTTAGTCTCTAAGGAGTTGTCTCTTGACATTTTTCCCATTATAAAGGGACAAACCAATTTTTGTGGAGTCCTTTATGCCATCACAGGTCATTACTTATCCAATACCAAACATTCAACAAGACATAATTGTAATAAAGTACCCATCAAATAAAGAATCAAATTTAGAGTGAGGTTCTATTCTTGAACTGACATCAAATTCAGCATCAAAAGTAGAATCAACATCAATATCAACATTGGATTCAGAATCCTTTGAGTTTGAATTATATATGTAAATAGAATACATTCACAACTATTACAACATTTGCTACACATGCCTCGCAGATCAATTTGAATACATTTGTGATTCTTCCATGGTTTTTGAGGATGAGTAATTTAGAATTGACACAATTTTTCCTAGTATCTTTTATGAGGATTATGCAACCTTTTCCCATTCCATTACCATTCCACATTCCATTACTACCAACCAATATAGACATATTATTGACATTTCATTTCCTATAAGTGTCAATTGGGACTGATAGAATCACACTTTATTAAATTACATCTATGGTGACATAGCAATTAAAGAAGAGCAAAGATGTGAAGACCACATTCATGTATTAGGAGAACACTCCCCTAGTGAAACCTTTTTGGAGGAGATAGGGGATAATCGAAGTTTAAACTTAGCATCTTCTAGTGAAACCTTTTTAGAGGTGTTAGAAGATAGTTAAAGTCAAAAGCCAATGTTCATTAGTGAAACCTTCTTGGAGATGTTATAGGAAAATCAAGACAACTTCATCGAGGTGCAAATATCTAAGCATAAAATTCCTTCACTACTTAATGAATACATTATTCAAGATCAAATCAAAATAGCTTCTAATCTACAGCCTAATCAGATGGTAGCTACTCTCAAGATCAAACAATAAAATAATCTAGTGGTCCTATCAAGAACATCTTCAAAGGTCTTGGCCCTACCACATATAAAGTTGTGTCAAATCAAGCATCAACAAAATTACATGTGACTAAAATTCCAACTCTTCATTTTTTTCCCTACTACTATACATTCCATTATCATCTATCAATCCATTTCATAAACAAACCTATCATCCATTATTTATCCCTATTTACCATCAGCTAGATAAATTTGAATTTTAGTCAAATTAGGTCAATCCATACATATTTAAACTTTTCACAAGTTCCCATATGTCTTATAGGGTCTCATATGTGTCTAAATATCTCACTTATCCCTATTTTAGCCTTGGTTTAAGTCCATCTTCCTTGTGCTTATCTAGTCAACCAAAGTCAACTCTAGTCAACCCTATTCAAACATGGTCAAAGGTAAAAATTATTTTTTAAATGTCATAATGTGGTCATTTAGATTCTATAAGGTGTTCTTAGGTCATAAATTTGTCCTTCACCATGTTTTATATCCAAAAAATGCCATTTAGTCACATTTTTGGCTTATTAAATGACTTGTATGATTTGCCAAAAAGGTATATTTATCACCAATCTTGATTTCAACATTGAGGATGTCAAAATATGTTAGGAGACAGTTATATTCAGCTCTAGAAGTAGTCTCATGCAGAAAGAGGTAGATTTTCCCTAAAAATTAGCCCTTAATGGCACTTGTATGGACTTGGGAAGTCCACCTTCAGTTAAAAACATGGGAATGTGCCTCCTCATCTCCCTAATACATTTACCATTCTTGGTGTGTAGAGATTATATCAAATAAATTATTTTTTGCTTCCTTTTCTTCTTTCTTGCCTTCACAAGCCAAGAAGGGTCAACTTTGCATGCTTGGTATAGGTCGTATAGGTGAAGTTGGGAGGAGTTTTATTGGGTGGTGAAAGGGATTTGAGTCTAATTCAAATCCATGGAAATAAGTTTCATTTTCATGCCTCTTCCTTTTTGAACCATTGTTAAGAAGCCATGTAGTTTTTTATGCTTCTTCATCCATAAGGGGTGTCCTTTTTTAGCCTATTTCAAAATATTTTGCTTTGGTCTGATGAATTTAATTATTTCAAGTGTTTCTCAAAATGTTATAACACCTCTCCAGAGTTTTCACATCATCTTCTTGGTTTTGGAGATCTCAAGAACTCAATAAGCCTCTTATAGGCTTGTTTGTGTTTGCCATTGTCTACTCTTTTCACCTATAGATAGGTGATTCCCACATAGAGAAATGTGTTTTAAATATTATTTCAAGTGTTATTGATGGAGGTTATCTATTTGAGGGTTTTAAAATTCATTTGGAGTGTTAGGAAGATTTTAACAAACCTTTTCTTGCTCATTTCCATCTTTTTTGCCTAATACAGTCAAATACATATCTTCAAGTGTCATTTATAGAGCCAAAAAGGTTTGTATATAAGTAAATTGATAGGTTTTAATATCCATGATGAATATGAAACAATTTGATATCTTAGAGAGCATATTTAAGACCCTTGATAGCCAAGTATGGTGTTGAGAGACTTTGCTAAACAAAGAGTCTGAGTTTTGGGAGCTAGTCCCTAAATTGACCAAATAGTGGGTAGGGAGATTTTTCAAGGTGACACAAAACATATTTAGAAAGAACATAAAGGCATATAAGTGGGTGATGTTGTATCCTTATCATAAGACAACACCCTTATAAATTTTTAAGGGCAAAAATGAATGGAAGATAGCCATTGAAGAGTCTAAAACCCCACTTTTGTACACTGTGATCAAATAGTGATATCTATAGTCTTATGCTCAAAATGAGACCTTCTTTACCAAGAATATAACTTGACCTTACTTCTATGCTCAGATGATTTAAAATGTTTCAATATATATATATATATATATATATATATATATATATATATATATATATATATATATATATATATATATAATCAAGGAGAAGATGGCAATTTGTGTTTGTGACTTCCCATGCACACCCTATCCGTGCACGGTGTCAAATGCTCATCTACAACTAGGCAGACCAGTGAGTCAGTTTGAAGATGGTAGAGTTATGGTAATGATAAAGATAAGTTATGGAGTTTCAAACCAATTATAATGGATATAAAATGATTTTATACACACTTAGAAATGTATTCCAAACTTATATAGATTACTAAATCCCTAACACCATCTACAACTTTGTATATGGAGATATAGGTAGTGAGTTAAGAGTAAGTTTTTCTTGGTGCTAAGGAGACTATATTGATGGAGTTTGGAATGGAAAAATTGGAAAGTGACATAAAGGGACTCTTTAAAGGTTTGAAAACACTATTCTAATCAACCCATTTGAATTCCATGATACCTACAGGTAGGAGCCTTCAACAAGAAACACAATCATGTTGAACCTAATCTTGTGTTTTTAAAAGCATAAGGGTGTTTGGAAGACTTGGGGGGTTATAATGATGGAATAATCTTATGATAACTTCAATATGGTCAAATAAGACCTCCATAAGTTATAATTAGTATGAATAAACTTATACATACCCCTTAAGTCTTGAAATAACACCTATAATAGTCCTTGTCTAGTGTTGAGCATGGTTTAGGGTCAAAGTAAGAAGTGAACTTGTTTAAGGGATAGAAGATCGAACCACATATATAAATATCATGGAAGTTTTTTTTACATTTAAATCATGAAATAAATTTAAAATAAATGAAATTAAGGGGCTTAGATGATGAAAAATTAGTCAACTTGCTAAAAGCTCGACACAGTCTGCCTTCAAAAAGCTAGTTTTGGGTTTTGAGAGAGATGGAGGCTCAAATGACTTAGTTGCGTGCTAATTTTTTTTGGATATCATACTTGTGTATGGAATAATCCCTTATAATGGTTGGTTTGGTTAGAAAAACTAGGTAAGTGCCCCTATTTCATCTCAGATAGGGGGCACTTCCCTAGGCTCATAAATAGGTGGTTTTAGGATAAATCATAAAGGAGGTGAACCAAAAGCCAAAGGAACCATGTAAAGTGGTTTTAGAATCTATAAAACACATATTAAAACATGTGGAACCAACATAAAAATATTTAAACTAGATAAGGTGGTCTAGACAAGAAGGTTTGCAGATAGACCTAGTTAGGTAAGGTACAAGCCTAACTCCAAATGAGAAGGCGTTCCCTATTTCAACATTTATAAATAATTATAATGATTTGGATCATATTCATGGAATTTAAACTGATGTGCCTAATCCATATCAGAGGTATGAAATGCCAAAAAATAGGTTTGAACCACCAAGTTATAGGCAAACACACTAAATAAGTTATAGGCCTATTTCAAAAGGGGGTATTTTCATTTATAGCTCTTAATGAGATATTATGATGATTGAAACATGTTTTTGGTATGTGTTTAGAAGTGTTTAAGCCTTCAATTTATATATTTTTCCATCAAGAAGTGATTTATTGGCTTAAAATGCACATAGACCTCATAAAATGCATGGAAAAGGACATGAATGGCAACTTAAGATGCTTGTATCTCTCATGACACTTTGTATGGAAAGCTAAGGTGATTAGACATGTTAGAGAGGGTTCCTAGGATACTTTTTGAAAGATTTGGAAATGGGTTGGATGTCAAACTTTCATGAACAAAGGTTAAGACCTAAATACACTCCAAAACCATCAAAAACCCTCATTAAGGACCCAATTGGGGAAAGAAGGTAATTCAAGCATTCAAAATGAGATTAAAGGATATAAAAGTGATTTTAAGATGTAGAGGACTCCCTAGGGACCTAACACATGTAACTAAGGTGTACCCTACCTATATAGATGGGGTACAATAGGGATTTTCTTGATAGATTTGTGTATTTTATAGGTTTGAAAGAGTTTTAAAAGATGTATTCACCTTTGGGAGAGAGATTAATACTTTTTATAAGTCCTCATGTTTATATATTGAGCTATATAAAATATAAAGTGTGCATACCATCTTCCTCATCTCAGCCAATCATAGTGAATGAGTAATGAACACTTAGTGAAAATGGTGAAACTCTAATTAGGAAGCCTTTTAAGGCTTGATACATGAACCTGATGACTTAAACACTCTTGACAGATGTCATTCCTCCTTGTGCATAGATTAGATTGTATAATTATAAGGATTTTAAAAGCCAAGTGTGAGAGGCGCATGGGAAAGAGTTATTTGTAACTATCAGTGATGATTGCTCATGGCCAAAATAATATGTATGATAAGAGAATAATCTAATGCATATGAGGGATTTTTGGTAATCCCTCCTCTTTATATCAATCATCATACCTGACCCTATTCAATGATGAGGTAATTTTGTGAAGGCAATTCATGGAGATAGTTTTTTATGCAAGCAAGAGAGAATCTACGCCACATATGGAGGATTTAGATGACTTGGGAGACATTTTTCCATATTTTCCTTATAGGACATATCTCATGCCTAATTTTATGACTATTATAACTCATCCTTTCTTAATAAGTGTCTTAGTGACTCTTGAGCTTCCCTTTCTCTCTCTCCTCTCACAATTACTATAAATACTAGCCTTTTTGGCTATTATAGGGATCTCTCCACTTGGGTATGGCAAAGCCCTAATAAATTTTTTCCTTGAACTAATAAATAATGTTTTTTTTAACCTCATTTAACATTTCACTAAGTTCATGTTATGATTCTTCATATTGTGCAAGTGTATTTTGCTTACCTTCACAAGTTACTCTTCCTAGTGCCTTATATGGATTGAAATCTCTCTTTTGAAGGTCAACAAGAAGTATCTAATGTGGATTGTAGGTATAGTGAGTATCTCATTAATTAGTGTTTCTAGAAGACCTATTGTCTAAGTCCTCCTACCTTGAACTCTCTCTAAGACCACATGCTTAAAATATTGATGTAAAAGAGGAGTGTTTAATTAAATGAAGTGTATGTGTGGGATTCTCTTTGGTTCCAATTGAATTTTAAGTGGTGTGAGTAGACCATATATTTGATGTATTAGCTCCCCTAGATTAGATAGTTTTTAAGTTATCCTTCTCCCTTTTCACCCCTAAAAAGTTAGGAGTAGGTTTGATCTATAGTGGTACATCAAGGGAACTACCCATATTCTAGAGATCTAATTCAAATTTGGGTCACCCACATCCTTGAGGTGGTTCCATTATGCCACTTGAATGATGAGAGACTTATCATCTCCTCAAGGGTGAGTGTTCAAGTGACAACATTTTTTGGCACACCCAGTGGGACACTTATTCCAATAATTTAAGGAGTTTTGGTGTTATCCTCAAGATATAAACCTTTAGAGGTATTTTCACTAAGAACCAATGGTGAATACAAGCACAAATATATTGGTTAAGCAATCCAAGCATTATATTTGAAGTTTTTTTTCCTGTTCTATATACTTCTCATGAGTGATTCATGGATTATTTTGATGTTGACTTTGTCTTAACACAAGTTAGGGAGACATATCCACTTTTTCCCATTCCCTCTAAATATGAGCAAGTCATTGACCAATATTTTCATGATCCCTATCAATCATATATTGCCTATGATCATCCCTATCAAGCTTGTGCTTCACCTAGTCCACCTAGTTCCTCTCCAAGTTAGTCCATTACAAGTTTCAAGAAGACCCTCATTAGCTACAAAGACTATATGTTAGACCTTGATACTAGAAATGGTTATGGTCAAGTCATCCCTAGTGATTGTGTCAAGAGTGTGAGGGATGATTTAGAGATAGTCAAGAGAGAATGGATCCCCATTGAGAGATCTAATTGGCAAGGCCTTATAGGTAAAATTATTGATGTTTGTGGTCTAATTTTCCACATAGAATAGATGTTGAAAGCTCATGAACCAACTCATTCTTGACAGCTCGAATACACCCCACATTAAAATTCAAGTATGCCAACTATACCTATTAAAAATGTCAATCTAATCATGTTTGAAAATGCCCTATGCCCTTCATGCATTCCCCAAATCTTTCCTTCTTGGAGGTCCATCCATGAGAGCAGCCAAAGGAAGAGGGATACCATTGTTGGAGAAGATTTTTGAGGAGACGATTGATGTTAGAGGCTCATCTTGACAAGGAGATTGATTTGGCAAACCAACATCTGAATTAATCCATCATGACAATAGAAAAAAAGGTCTCTAAGTGTGACATTCCTTTATTTTCATCTCATCCTCATGAAGAATCTTCTAAGTCTAGTTTCCTAAGATGGAAGGAAGTGGTGGCATCTTTTGGAAATAAAGAGAAAGGATGTCTAAGTGGAGAATTTGGAAGTGTGGATAAGACTAAACCTATTCAACTCCCTCCCACCCCTCCTCAAGAAGCCTTGTACCCTTCATCCTAAATTTATTTTCCTCCCTTTCCTAATGAAGATCCTATTTACCCTCAAGAAAAGTTATTTCAAGAGAGCCTTGATAAGAAAATTAAGGATTTAGAACTCAAAATGTATAATCTCTCATCTACGCAAGGAAGGATTAAAAAAAAAGAGGTCATTAAACCTTATATGAATCAGTTGATTAAGGAGAAATCTTACTCTAATGGTGAGGACTATTTTGCCTCGTAGAGGCCTTCTTGGGCTAAATCTCTTGGTTTTGAGATTCCTAGTATTGGCATCACTAAGAGGGAGATGGAAATGGAAACTTCAAATTAGGTTGAGAATGAAGAGGAGCTAACTTTTTGTGAGGAAACATTAGATTGTGATGATGGGGAAGAAGACCTTACTTGTAGTTGATAAGAAGCTTTGAAAGAGGTTCTTTAGGATTCAAAATGAGTTTCTTTTGTTTTCCACCTTAATGATGCTAACCAAAAAGAGGATGATGCCTTGTGGCAGATATTTTAGGACATTTGTAATGAAGTTAAAAATCCCAAGGAGCATACAATTCCTTTGGAGCTGACTACAAGACATGGTAAGAAAGATGGTATGTTTTAAGAGGAAGACATGTGGCACACATATATGAATATGTTTGAAGAATATGAGGTTTGTGAGAAGAAAAAACTCCTAAGAAGACAAGCCCAAGAAATGGAGAAACAAACATGTGTTGAGAGGTATCACCATTAAGAGATTCCAATCCATGATAGAGAAATTTATGATGACTATGAGTCTTTTGAAGATGACTTGAATATTGGTCCTAAAATCACATGTGAAGTTGCCCCTGCCAATACCAAGGAGTTGAACAAAAAATAATCCTAGAATTTCATGATACAACACTTCTTGAAGGATTTGAAGAGGTTGTAACAAATGAAAAGGACAATGAGGCTTTTCAAAAAGATATAGACTTTTAACAAGTTGTCCCATGCATAGAGATGCAAATTTTACATGATGAGAAAAAGGGATAGAAGTATGAAGCACGTTTACAAGTCAATAATACTTCATCTGACTTAGAGACTTATTTTAGATGACTCCATCAAAGTACATGCCAAGCCAAAGAGCAAGAAAGAAGCATGAGTCATCTAGTACTACATCCAAAAGCAAGCATGTTTTCCATCCTCATTCATCTAATGAGGAAGGATATTCAAGGTAATTTCTTTTTGATCCAAGAAGGGAGGTATGTTTGGTTAGATGTACATAATTAGTTTGCTTGTTGTTGTGTCTTATTTTCCCTAAGTGTGTAGTAGCATAAGTGCGCCTTTGTTTTGTGTGTTTACTTGGTCTTGTTGTGTGTTATATTTCCTTTGTGTGTTTTAAGGTCAATAAAATATCTTTTTATTCAAGTCAAGGTCTGATCCTATTATTTCAAAGTGTATCTGAATCCCTTTTCCCAATGGATGGGATAAGGCTACTGGTCCTTAACATAGGCAAGCATGTTACCCCTAAGAATTACCAAAAGTGCTAACCAAATTTGAATTTTAGTCAAATTGGATCAACACCTATGTATTTAAATTTTTTTCAAGTTCCCATATGCCATATAGGGTCTCATATGTGTCTAAATGTCTCACTTATCCCTACTCTAGCCTTGGTTTAAGTCCATCTTCCTTGTGCTTGTCTAGTCAACCAAAGTCAACTCTAGTCAACCCTAGTCAAACATGGTCAAATGTCCAACTTATTTTTAAAATATCCTAATGTGGTAATTTATATGTTCTAAGTTGTTCATATGTCATAAATTTATCCTTCACCATGTTTCATATGCAAAAAATGCCATTTGGTCACATTTTTGGTTTATTAAATGACTTGTACGATTTGTCAAAAAGGCATATTTGTCACCAAGCCTAATTTAAACATGGAGGAGGTCATAATATGTTATTAGGTTGTTAGAGTCAGTTCAATAATTATTTTCATGTTGAAATAGGTAGTTTTTGCTTTGAAATAGGTCCTTAATGGCACTTATACAAACTTGGGAAGTCCACCTTCAGCTAAAAGCATGGGAATGTGCCTCCTCATATCCATAAGACCTTTAACATGATTGGTGTGCAGATATTTCATTAGATAAATCAGTTTTTTCTTCCTTTCTTCTTTCTTGCCTTCAAAAGCTAGGAAGGGTCAACTTTGCATGTTTGGTACAAGCCGTATAGGTGAATTTGGTAGGAGTGATCTTGGGGAGTGAAAGGGGTCTGAGTCTAATTCAAATCCATGGAAAGAAGTTTTAGTTTCACGGTTCCTCCTTTGTGAACCATTGATAATAATCCAAGCATCTTTTTATGCTTCATCATCCATGAGGGGTCTCCTTTTTAACCTATTTTAGAATATTTTGCTTTGGCCTGATGGATTTGATTGATTCAAGTATTTCTCAAGGTTGTCTAACACCTCTTCATAGTTTGAGAATCATCTTCTTGGTTTTGGATATCTCAAGAAATCAATAAGCCTCTTTTAGGCTTGTTTGTGTTTGCTCTTTTCACCTATAGATAGGTGATTCCCACATAGATAAAGGTGTTTTGAAGTTGATTTCAAGTTTTCTTGATGGAGGTTGTCCATTTGAGGGTTGTCAAATGCATTTGGAATGTTATGAAGATTTTAAAAAACCTTTTATTTCTCATTTCCATATCTTCTACCTACATACAGTCAAATGAATATCTTCAGGCATCATTTGTAGAGCCACAAAGGTTTGTAAGAAAGTAAATTGATAGGTTTGAATATCCATAATGACTATGAAACAAGTTGATAGCTTGGGGAGCATATTTAAGACCCTTGATATCCAAGTATGGTGTTGAGAGACTTTGCTAAACTAAGAGTCTGATTTTTGGGAACCAGTCCCGAAATTGACCAAACAGAGGGTAGGTAGATTTTTCATGGTGACACATAACATATTTGGCAAGAACATCAATGATATATGTGGGTGATGTTGTAGCCCTATCATAATACAACACCCATACAAATTTTTAAGAGAAAAAAAAAATGGAAGATAGCCATTGAAGAGTCTAAAAAACCACTTTTGTACACTGTGAGCAAATAGTGATATCTACAGTCTTAGGCTCAAAAGGAGACCTTATTCACCAAGAATACAACTTGACCTTATTATTATGCTTAAATGATTTCAAATGGTTCAAAATGCATATATAGCCTAGAAATATCATCAAGGAGAATATGGTAGTTTGGTTTTGTGACTTCCCATGCTTACCATGTTTGTACACAGTGCCAAATGCTCTAACTTTCATGAACAAAGGTAGACTTAAAACCACTCTAAAACCCTCAAAAACCCTCATTAAGGACCTGATTAGGGAAATATGGTAATTGAAGCATCCATATGGAGATTAAAGTCTAGGGAAGTTATTTGAAGAGGTAGAGGACTCTCTAGGGACCTGACACATGCAACTAAGGTGTACCCTAGCTATATGGATGGGGCACAATAGGGATTTTATTGATAGATTTGTGTATTTTTTAGGTTTGGAAGAATTTCAAAAGATGAAACCACATTTGGGAGAGATATTAGGACTTTTTCTAAGTCCTCATGTACATATATTGAGTTATCTAATCTCCCAAGTATGCCTACCATCTTCCTCATCTCAACCAGTCATAGTGAATGAGCAGTGAACACTTAGTGAAAATGTTGAAACTCAAATTGGGAAGCCTTTTAAGGATTGATTCATGAACTTGATGACTTGGAAACTCTTTATAGTGTCATTCCTCTTTGTGCATGGATTAGATTATAGAATTTGAAGGATTTTAAATACAAAGTGTGAGAGGTGCATGGGAAGGATTTATTTGTGACTATCAGGGATGATTGCTCATGGCCAAAAAAATATGGCTGATTAGAAACTAATCCAATGAATGTGAGTGCTTTTTGGTAACCCCTCCCATTTATATCAATCATTAGACCTGACCCTATTCAATGATGAGGTATTTTTGTGAAGGAAAATCATGGAGACAATTTCTTATGCAAGCAAGAGAGAATATATCCCGCATACGGATGAGTTAGATGATTTGGGAGGCATTTTTCCATATTTTCCTTGAAATACCCATCTCATGCTTGATTATATGACTATTTTAACTCCTTATCATTTCTTTAAAAGTGTCTTAGTGGCTCTTAAGCTTCCCTTTCTCTCTCCTCTCATAATTGCTATAAATACTGGATTTTTTGGCTGTTATAGGTATCTCTCCACCTAGGTATGGCAAATCCCTACTCAATTTTTACCTTGAAATAATAAAGAATGATGTTTTACCTCATTAAATATTTCACTAAGTACATGTTATGGTTATTAGTATTGTGTAAGTGTATTTTTCTTAGCTTCACATGTTACTCTTCCTAGTGCCTTGTGTGGATTAAAAGCTCTCATTTATAGGTTAGCAAGAAGTGTATAATGTGGATTGTAGGTATATTGAGTATCTCATTCATTATTTTTTATAAAATACATATTATCTAAGTCCTCATATCCTAGACTCTCTCTAAGACCCCATGTTTAAAACATTGATGTAGAAGAGGAGTGTTTAATTGAATGAAGTGTATGCGTGGGATTATCTTTAGTTCCAAGTGCATTATAAGTGGTGTGATTAGACCATATATTTGGTTTATCACCTCCCCTATATTAGATTTATTTTTAGTTATCCTTCTCCCTTTTCACCCCCCAAAATTTATAGTAGGTTTGATCTATAGTGGTATGTCAAGGGAACTAGCCCTAATTTAGAGATCCACTTCAAATTTAGGTCACCCATAACCCTAAGGTTGTTCCATTGTGCCACTTGAATGAGGAGAGACTTGTAATCTCCTCAAGGTTACAATTTTAAGTGACAACACCATCCATATCCACACTTTCCTTTATAGAGGCTATAAATATACCTTGTCTCGATGTTTGAAGGAAACTGAATCAATGACCAAGAAAGATCACAACAACATCATTTGCAGCCAAATTTCTAACTAGTTCTTGATAGAGAAGCTATTTAGATGAGGTGTGGGATAGAAATTAAAATTATCACTTATTTTTTTTATATCATTTTTTAATAGGATGTGCATCTTCACTTTAGTAGGAACAATAAAATCATATGCCATTTACCATACCCAGGCCAAAAACATAAAAAACCAAAAACCATCTTCGACCAAAAACATATACCATGACAACAACCTTGCCATTTCATTTTCCATTCCTTTTACCTATTTTTGATACCTTAACTTACCACTTTGGGGCAACCCTCTTACCATTTTATCCAATCTATCAAAAACCATCATTATCTTCTTAAAGCAGGACCATACCATTCCTATCTAGACCAAAGCCTATTTTTAATTATCATATTTAATCCTATTTTGATCTTGGTTACTTTGGTTCTTCCCACACTTTTTGTGAGGATATTTTTATCAAATTTAAATAATCAATCAAATTTGTGTTTACAATGACAATCTATGAAATTAGTGTGATAGTTGATCTAGCAAGATATCTTTCACTTTTTCATCTTATATCAAGTTTGTTTATGTGATCCTGATTATAACCACCTATGGGAAAATTAGTGTTCACCGGTCTTAATACTAACTATAACCACCTATGGTAAAATTATTATCATGGACCTCTTTTATTGTATCCTAGTTATAACCACCTATGGGTAAACTAGGGGCAACATTTGTTTATTATTCATTTTTGTATCACCTTGCCATTACTATTTTCATTTGACTAATCATTTGTCATATTTGAGAACTTGTTGGGACCTAGTTGGTTTCTACCCACCTTTTGTGTGGATTTAATTACTATGACTTGAATTCATCTCAAGACTATGTGGGTTATGATTAATTCATGTTGAGGTCACCTCACTCCCCCTATTCACTCTCTCACCATTTTGTGAGTAACCTAAGCCAAATGCTCTCACCATTTTGTGAGTAGGTATCTTGTCATTCTCTCATTAGTTAAGATACCTCAAAATTACAAAAAAAACCATAACATTTCAAAAATCTAAAAAACATTTGTCTTGTCTAAGCCTAGTTCATTATCCTTGATTCTACCCTACTGGGGTATGGTCATTGTTAGGATGCTTTTTTTTGCTTTTGTTTTTAGGATTTTTGTTTGTTTTCTTATTTCAAGTTGTTTTTTTGTTTTTGTGATTTCTGTTCATTTCTTTGTTTTTTTATCTGCTTGCTTGTTTATTTTCTTTTAATACTATTGCCTTGACTCAATTTATATGTGTTCATTAGGTGATTCCTTGCACACATTATTATTGAGTCCATCCATACTCATACATCAATATTATCATCATGGTTTTTATCATTGGTGTATTATTCTCAATTGTTTATTGGATCAGGAGTCAGTATTTATGCATATTTCATCCAAGTCTTCATGGTTTTTTATCATGATGCATATTGTCACATTCTACAATAAAAATTAGCTTCAAGGTCTACAAGTAATGAAGCCACAAAAGTTTCTCCTTGGCACCATGGCAAATCTTCCCATCCCATCTTGATAAAATCAACCCATTGACCATTATAGTTGTATCATTACTAATAAGGATGAGGATCTCCTCATTAGTATGTATTACTAAATCTTTTCTATTGATCAATCACATTCCTCTATCCATCTCTTTCATCACTTTGCGTCCTTGTATGGTTGGTTATTCATGGCTTATTTAGTCATTAGACCATCATATCTATGTTTGTACCCACTCATCTTAAATCTATATTCTAGGTTATATCCTTGAGTTATGCTTGATAATCATCTCTAACTAGGACATAATCATCTTTAGCCAATCCAAATCCTCTTAATGATTATAACTGCATATGAGAAAATCATTATTTTGACTTTTATTCTTGATTATAACCACCTTTGGGCAAATCAATATCCTTTTTAAATCAATGCACACAATAATTTTCTCATTTGGATTAATCTCAATCATGGGTTAATTCCACTTTTATTCTTGTTTCTTTTTGAGGGATCATCCATCCATATATGTGATGATCACTCCCTCGAGGGGGCATCATCATAGTCTTTCCACACATTTTCTTGGGAGTTTATTTCTTCAATCATCATCTTCTTTTTGGCATATAGGCCTTTACTCATTATTTGATAAAATATTGTTGTGCCTATAGTTTTCAATGCCTTCTAAAATAGAGGCAAACTATAGACACCTAAAATTGGCCATCGATAACCTCCAACCATGATTTTCACCAATTTCTACCAAAATGCACAATTTGGCCTAAAACACTAAAACACATTAAATGAGTTAAAAATTTTATATACAAGTGCCATTTTGAGCCAGAGTATCATTAAATGGGACAATGAAATTTATGAGCTCATTAACTTTGATCAAATCATTTTCAGTCAAAATGGCATTTTCATACTTGAGTGCTCTAGATTACTCTTTTCTACCAAATTTATTGCAAGAAACATGTGCCTTTATTTTTTTGTGTTGGAAACATCCTATATGGGATAAATAATCCAACTCATCTAACATTACATCCTAATTCTAATCCAGTCAAATGTGAGCCAATAATGAGATATTTTGACCAATTTGATTAATTTGTGCACCAAAGGGCCAAAATTTGCACCAAAGTGACTAATCATGCTTAAATATAATTAATTAAAATCATAAGCCTAATTAATAATTCCATGGATTTTTTTGAATATTTATTTTTGGAAATGAATATTTGATATCTGCATCATCAAATGACATCATTTATATGGGGTGGCATCCATAAGCCATAAATGCATAAAATATTAAGATTAAGCCCTCCCATGCCTCTTAAATGCTCGTCTATCCCAAATATTTATGGGGGATATATAGAAATTTAATTATATAATTCGATTTATTTATGGCCACAAATCTCAATCTTAAGATGGATGGTCATGGTTGATCCTAAAACATTTTGAAAATCTATAAATAGAAGAACCATCAACATCATTTTTAAGATATCTTGGTATAAAGTTATAATGCTAAATTGATTCCAAAAGCCACTAAAATTAGTCTTATAATGCTAAATTATTGAGTCAAGCCAAGCTAAAGCCAAAGGTGCCAATAAGAGATGAAGGTATCCACACTCCATTGAAGAAGATCTCTTGAAGTACAAGCTGAGAAAGCTAATGAAGAAATCTATTAGAGCATCCAAGGAAGGCAAAAAAGTTTGTGTTCTTGATTTTTAGTTGTGTTTTGTTAATTTTTTTTTTCACTAAGATCCCCTAGTGTCTATGCCTAGAGATGTATGCTTGTTAGTATATTTATTTTAATTTGATTTCATTTTAGAACTAATGCAATAATAATCACCTCTCTTGAGTCAAATTCATATTCTACAATAAATGACTTAGAATCTGAGGGTATGGATGGTATCTGAGAGGTAAGGGAAGCCATGGTAGTAGCAAACTTGTTGGTAGATCATGAGGTTGAGTGGATGTGGTAGTGCTCAAATGATGCTAAGAGTTCATCTACTAGTCGCTTATATTATTATAAAACATCATTCTTACACTGGTAAGAGCCATTAATTTGATTGGCCATAAGTTAGGAGTCACCAAAGATGTTGAATATTTTGACTCTTAGAGCTAAGGTAGTCTAAAGGCCTATTACTAGGGCTTTGTACTCAACCATATTATTGTTACATTCAAAATCAAGCTTGAAGGACAAATTTAGAGGTTCACCATAAAATGGGATAAGGATGGTTCCAACTCCCCAACCATATTGACATTTTGATTCATCAAAGAACATGGTGACCTAATAGGTAAAATACGCTTGAGAGAGGGTCATGATGGACTCATCAAGAAAATCAAAAGGAGGTTGGTTATCTACTAAAGGTGCCTTGAATAATTAGTCAATAATGACTTACTGTTTAATCAAATTTTACTAATAAAACTCAAGGTCAAACTTTGCTAAGAGCATGAGCCACTTGGTCATATGTTAGTTTTGGTATGGCTTGGAGTGCATGTACTTGAGTGGGTCAGTGTTGGTTATGACATAAGTTTTATGGTTAAGAAGGTAGTGGTAAAGTTTGGTAGCCACAAATACTAAGGCCAAACAAATCTTCTTAGTATGGGTATACTAATTTTTGTATTCTACAAGCATGCAGCTAATGTAGTAAATGGCTTGCTCTTTGTGTTGTTCATCTCGATGGGCCAACATTGTCCCTAGGGAACGGTCAGTGATAGAGATATATAAGTATAAGGGGTGGTAATCCTTGGGAGGGGTAAGGAAATGTGGTGATAAAAGGTACTCTTTAAGTGAATCAAAATCTTTTTGACATTCATTATTCCACTTGAAAGAGACATTCTTCTTTAGAACGTGGTGGAAAGGTTAGCATTGGTCTAAAATCTAGGAGATAAAATGGTGAATATATTGGAGCTTGCTTTACAATATATAAATTTGTTTGAGGTTGGTTGAAGGAAGCATGTCTAATATTGATTTGATTTTGGTAGGATCAACTTTGATTATATGAAGGGAGACAATGAAACCAAGATTTTTTCCTAAAAAGACCCCAAAAATGCATTTCCTAGGGTTTAGGTGGACATGGTAATGGATAAGTTGCTCAAAGATGATTTTGAGAATGGCTAAATGATCCTTTCAGAGTTTGGATTTTCTAAGAAGGTCATCCACATAGTATTCAACAATCCCATGGATAAGGTCATGGAAGATATAGGTCATGTCAAATTGGTAGGTTGCACCAGCATTCTTTATCCCAAAAGGCATAACTCTATAGTAAAAGGTTCCCCAAGGGGAAGTGAAGGTAGTTTTATGTTGATATTTGGGAGCAATAAAGATATGATTATATCCCAAGAATCCATCCATGAAAGATAACATCTCATAGCTAGATATAAGATCAACAAGTTGGTTGATGCTAGGTAGAGGAAAAACATCTATGGGGTAAATGAGTTTGAGGTCACAAAAGTCCAAATAAATGTGTAGTCCCCTTATGGTTTTGGTGATAGGTATAACATTAAAGACCCATTGGGGGTAGTTAATAGGTTCAATGAAATTGATAGATTGAATATGTTGAAGCTCTTCTTTGATAAGAAAGACTATGCGAGGGTGCGTACATCAAAACTTCTACTTAATAGGCTTGGCATCATGGTTGGTGACTATGTTATGAGTAGCAATAGAGGGATTAATTTTAGGCATGTAATTATAAGACCAATTGAAGGCTATGCTATGGTCTTGGAAGAAACAAGGTAAGTCTCAAAGTTCCTTAGTATTGAGTGATTGACCAAGTTTGACAATACGGGCATTGTCTAAGGTACCCAATTTGATCTTTGTAGTGGATTAATTAAACATGGTTGAGGTTTTAGGAGGAAGGGATTTATGGATGGAATAATTTGGGGAACCAAGGTAGGTGAGAATAGAATCATCATCCTACTGAATAGTGCTAATGGTGAGAGAGTCTTATCATATCATCTCAAGATGGTTCAAAGGGATGATTGTAGTTGCCCCTCCTTTTGATAAGCCAGGGGTCCAAAGATTATCATGTTGATAAAAATGTTAGGTGGGATGATGTGATCATCCTTACACATAAGTGGATGTGAGGTTAGTGAGGAAGGGGCATCTTCTTCAATAATGGTAATGGTGGGTTTTTTGAATTTCTTCTTATTAGGTAAGATGAAACAAAGTTCATGCTTCTCATGTGGCTTATTGGTTTTGATAGTGACAAATTTGTGTGGGCCATGTTCATACCACCCAAGACCAAAAACTTTTCAAGCACACTAATGGATGTATGTCTTAGCAAAGCTTACTTTATCTAGGTAAGATAAACCAGTGGTGAATGGTTGAGTTGGAAGAGAGGTAGTAGAAACACTGAGGGATTTGTCAAGTCCCTAATAGACCAAATAAGTTTGACAGTGGGTAGGTCTAAAGGGAATGACAATATTGACATTTGGGTCATATCTTAATTGGTTAGTAAGTTTCCCATACTCATGAGGATTAGGGAAAGTGTCAAGAGCTAAAAGGTGATACTCCCCCAATGAAAGGAAATAAAATGTTGATTCCAAAGGGTCTATGGTAGGGATTTGGTTTGAAAGGATAGAGGGACTAGTTGATACCTCATTAGTAGAAGGGGATATGATGTCTACTTTGGTGGTTAGAGGTTGGGTTTTAGCTACTGAGGATGTGTTGGATGGGGGTATGAGGATATTATTAGGGTGAAAGGTCATATTGTATATTGAGAAAGGACTTGGGTCAACTTGGATGGTGATGACTTGGGCTTCATGTTTAAACTTGATGCAGTAGTGAAGGGTGGAAGAGATGAAACCTATGGATTGGATCTAAGATCATCCCAACAAGACATTGTATTAGAATTCACCTTTTACTACATAAAATATTTTGGGGGCATGCAAGGTACTAAATGGATATGAAGGATAATAGTCCCCAACGTAGTGGCCATGATATCATTGAAGGAATGAAGTACAACCAAAGATTCAGACATGACATTATTTGACAAGTGGAGTTGGTTGTAAGCATGATAGGAGATGTTGTTAATGTTATATCCCCCATCAATCATGACCCATTTAATGAAGATTTGGTTGATGTAGGTGGTGATAAATAGAGGGGGGTCTAGGTCCTTAGGATGGATGGAAGGTATGTTTGAATCCTTTAAGGTAACAAGGTTGGAAATTTGAAGGGCCCCAAAAAAGGATGCTATAGGTTGGGGGTCCTTGAGTTAGACTTCAATGGATTGTAAAGCCTTTATTAGTGCTTGATGGTGATGAGGAAAGGTAGATATTAGCTCATGCAATCTCATCTTCATTGAGTTCTAGTGAAGTTGCTTGAAGATAACTCTCATGATGGATTCTAAGGGGTTAGATTGGGAGGCACATGAGATAGACACCTTTGGGTTTAGTTGAGTATGGAGATAGTTATGTGTAGGTTGGTTGGGAGTTTAAAGAGGGGTAGATATAAGGAATGGACACCTTAACCTTCCCTTTATCCTTCTATTATGATCTCATAACTGTGTTGATAGTATTGATAAAAGGAGAGGTTGAACTACAATATTAGTCAGACTCCTCTCCACTCTTAGGTGAGAGTGGAGGAGTAGGTGAGCATTTGATAGGTATGGTTGTTCATTGGATTGGTATGGGGCTCATATAAGGTTCATCTGTTAATAGATCATCCTCATCATAAAGCTAGTGGATAATGGTTTACAGAGCTTTGTAGTTCTCCATATCATAGTCAGGTGTCCTATGATAAGAACACACTTGGTGGTCATTCTAATAGATAGGTTTTGAAGAAAGAGGGTCAAAGGGCCTAATGGGAGTGAAGGCTAAATACTCATCTTACAATAACTTATGAAGAATGGTTGAGTAGGACTTGGCTAAAGATGGTGGAGGTGTAGCAGTCTTTGCTTTGATAGTTAGGGTGGAAGGTTGTATGGAAATAGGTTTGGTGATAGGTTATTTGGGTAGGGTGGTGGGCTTGGTTGGTGGCTTCATTTTAGGTAAGAAGTTTGATGAACTATAAGTTGAATATCTCAAGGTAGGTAGCTTGGGTATTACTAGTGCAGTGAAGAGAGGTGCATCATAAATCAACTATGCAGGTATAACTAAAAGAGGTGGTGAGATCTTGGTAAAGGAAATTGGCTTCCTACTCAAGGTAGAGGGATGAGGCCCCAAAATGGAGGGTAAGGTTGAGGGAGGCAAAATTTAAGCCTTCCAACCTTTACGTGGTTTTACCTCTTTGGTTGCTTTGGCCTGGTATTTGGTTATTAGTTCTAGTAAGACAAGCTCCACCTTCACCAATGGGTAACTATGGCTTGGTGTGGGAAGGTGACAAGGTTCTTGATTGGTTTGGTTGATTTAGTTTGAGAATGTGATTTTGTCACTTGGGTTTTAGGTGGCTTGGATGGTTTAGTGATCATTGGAAAATTTGTTATTGGTTTGGTTGGTAGGGTATAAGTTTAGATAGTGGAAGTGGTGGGTCAGTCAACTAAAGGTATAGTTAGAGGTTCTTTCTTGGTGATATAAATTATCCCTAATTACTACCAGAAGGTGGCTTGATCTATGTCAGGGTTGGAGATAAATTCCAATTTTTTCACTAGCCCCAAAATTGGTTTGTAGGTTGGTTTGATTCCCTAAATAGTGGATTTAAAAGATAATCCCCTAAGTGGAGAACACAAGGAGGGTAACCTCATCCTCTTCCTCAAGTAAAGGATGTAAGGTTTGGATGGGTTACTCCTCTGTGGGAGGAGTATGCAGGGGGATTTTCCCCTTGGGAATGATTTTTGTGGGAGGGGTAAATTTCTTGGTAGTTGATGGAGAAGGTAAGATGGGTGCTTGGTCTGATATGTCAGTTGAAGGAGAGGTTGATGGCTCCACTACCTCAATAAGTGGGGGAGGAGAAAGGGGTGATTCCTTGATTTGGGTTTCCAAAAGAGGAAAAGGTAAATCCACTACCTTAATAAGTAGAGTGGGTGACAGACAAATAGGTTGGTTAGTAGGTTTGTTAGCAATGAGTGTGTCAAGAACCATGTTAATAGTATGGGTATCATGAGAACACTCAATGTTGTTTCTCTCATTCTTAATAGGTGGATGGTTGGGAAAATGTTTCCTAAAGATGTCAAGGGCCTAGTTTTTAGGTGCATTTGGGTTATCTAATGTAAGCTACCCCTTATCAATGAGGGATTGTACAAGGTTCTTAAAGGTGATTCACCTACTAACATCATGTCCTATCACTCGGTGAAAGGCACATAAATCATTATCATTGAACCAAATAGGTGCAAGATGAGAAGATTCAAATTGTTGGGGTGGCTTGATAAGAGGAAGTTGAATGATGTTGTCTTTCAATAACTTCTCCAAGATAGAAGTATAGGATTCTCCAAGTGGAGTGAATTGATTCTAATTGTTCTAAGTTTAGTTTCTCATATTTTACTTTGAAGAACTAGAGGAATTAGATTTATTAATGGAGGGTAGACAAGAATATTTTAAGACAACCACATTTATATTTCCTTTACTCTTGGTGTTGGTATTGGACTGGTTGGTTGACTTAGAGGAAGAAGCCTCATTGGTTTTCTAGGTTAAATTCTTGTTTTTGAGCTTTAGCTTACCTTTGTCAATGTCTTAGTTCTCTAACTTATGCACCATGGTAAAGGCTTCATTAAAGGTTCAAAATCTTTGGGCACATAGTGTAGAGGAGATATGATTAACACATGGCCAAGTAATGAGCTCTATGAGTTTAGGTTGAGGTACAGAAAAGTAAAATTGGTTAATTAGGCTCCTCTAATGAGCCACAAAATTAGCAATGGATTCATCCTCAAACTTATAGATAGAGTAGAGATCAGTGATAGAAACATTCTTGGAGATATTAATCTGATAGAAATTGGTGGAAAGCTAAACACTGATTAAATTATTCACATGAAAATACATAGACAAACTATAATTTTAACATAATAATATATATCACACTATTATCTTAATTAATTCTCACACACTGATAATTTTATAATACAATGGCTGACAACATAGGCAAAACAACTTCTTAAATAATAAGGAATAATAACCATATACCCATTATTAGACTTATGGGTATAACAAATATATTATTAGTTACTTTATGGTAAATACCCAAACTAACTATTTACCTCACGATAAATCCCTCAATGTAAAAGAGATTCCTAACATTCCCCCCCATAGTTTTTACATGGTGCAAAAACATTCACACACTTAGCTGTAGTATGCTCATCCATTATAGCATGCCAAACTATGTGGCTCATGACCTTGATATAAAGAGAGCCTCAATCCTCTCATGGTTTTGCAGGTTTACCACAAACCTTGATGTGAAAAGGTCCCATCAACTATCCACCTCATGTGTTTTTTTGGATCCTCCCATAAACCCTTTCAAGATCCATAAACTAACTTACATTGTTGCTTTCTATCTTTTTACAATGTCTTCACCTCAGTGAATCATGTTTAGAATTTTACACAAATTACATTACATGAATAGGTAAATTCTTATAATCTTATTAAAAATACACACAACAAAAATGAAAAACACACCACACATGTCACCAAAACATGATGCGGCCCCATCGTTGGTGACTGATGAGAGGTCACTAAAAAACCACTTTCTTTCCTGTAGCCTCAGCCTCTAGCATCTTCATTGCTTACTCATGCAATGTCTCGATGAAGCTCATGATTTTTCTAAGGGAAATCCCCCCACAATTTAGATGTTGTGCACAAGTGAAAATTCATCTGTAAGGCAATTTTTTTTTTATTTTTACAAATTTTGATTTTTAATGTTTTGACAAGTCTTTGACAATGGACACAACAATAAAAAAAACTTTGACATTTTGATGTTGACAACCAATATAATACATGAATGAATTTTTGACTCAAGACAATAAGTAGGATTTTTGATAATAACAACTCATAAAAAAATCTTTGACACTTTTGAATTTTTTTGACTCAATTATATTAAAAAATGACTCTTGATTCAACATTTTGAAAAATGAATCAAAAAAACACTTTGAAATTTTAAGCAACCTAAATCAAACATGACACTTACAATAGACTAATTTAAAAAATATATTTGACTAAAAACTTTACAAAACATAACTTAACCCATAAAAATTATTCTAACAACCTTTAATAAATGACTTCAATTATAACATTTAACAATGTTATATACACAAGACACCATATAAAACTCAAAAACTAAAATTGAGTTCAATAATATTTAAAAAAGACAATTAAATGACTAAATATAATATATTAATGACATTTTAAACTTTATTCAAAATAACATAATGGACTTATCTCTCTATATATATATTTAAATAACTAAAAGACAATGACCTGGATCGCACTATTTCACAGAATAACATAATTAGTTAAGCCAAATAGAATTCGCCATATGCAAAATGGAACATCATGGATGGTCTCCACTTGTAAATTCATATGCACACATTCTTCATAGGTGTCCTCCATGTTTCCAGCGTATCCTCCTTGACCACCTTAGCATTTGCATTGTAATATATTTCAATGCATTTTAAGGTGCTTTATAGAACCAAATAAAATAAATTTAAAATATGCTTATCACCTGCACAATGTTTGATGCTCAAAATTGATGAGGGAAGCTTGAAGATCAAATTCACATAGATTGAGTTGATAAGCTATCAAATCTATTGATTGAGATCAGAAAAGACTAAAATCATTGATCTAGTATCTTGCATATCAATTTGCCTATTAAATTCTTAATTCATAAATTCAACATTGACATCAATATTTTAAATGAAATCCTTATATCATCACCACCATCACTGTTGATGCATTTTTGTATAGAAAATATGTTAACCATTGTCATTTTTTAGCTCAAAATGTGCACATTCATGATAGATGAGTCATGATTCTCCCTCACATCATAGTAAATAATATGGAAATGCATTCCATTAGTCTCCAAATCACATAATCTCTCAAGGTAAAAGACATTTAAACATTAGATTATTTTGCACACATAAGAATCTCATAAGGAAACTTGGCTCTTAGATCTCATGGTTATCCCCATCTAATATCAATGATAGAAATTGGTGGAGAGCCGAACACTGATTAAATCATTCACATGCAAATACACAAACTATAATTTTAACACAATAATATATATCACACTATTCTCTTCATTAATTCTTGCACACTGATAATTATGTAATACAATGGCTATTATATAGCCAAAAACATAGGTAAAACAACTTCATAAATAATAGGAAGGACTAATAACTATATACCCATTATTAGACTTACGGGTATAACAAATATATTATTGTTACAATAATAATATATTAATTACTAATTTACTAAACCATAAGTATTAATTAATTTATGGTAAACATCCAAACTAACTATTTACCTCATGGTAAATCCCTTAATGTAAAAGCTATTCCTAACATAATTGAAAAATGGTCTAAGAAGGTTTGAGCCAATTGGGTGAAGGAGAAAAGGGAGTGTTTGGGTATAGCACTATACCAATCCAATGTTGAATTGGCTAGGGACATGGGGAAGGTACAAAGAATAAGGGAATCATCATATGTGATGAGGTAGCAAGCATGCCTAAATGCCCTAAGGTGTTGTTGGGGATCCTCCTTACTTTAAAATTTAGAGAACTTGGGAAGTTCCCATTGGAGAGGATATGGCCTGATAGGTAAGAATGGATGGATGGGCTCATTATAAATTTGGTCATATGAAAAGATGTTATGAGTACCTAAAATAGATGACTCTAAGGTTGGTCATCTTGTCTATAAGCATCTTCATTAGGTCCGCTTGGGGTTAAGCACCTAAAAGGTTATAATATGCATACTATTGTGATGGTTAAGAGACATACTGATAGTGGGTAGAAGGTTGGGAGGCTACCACATATTGGTAGGTGGATGTCAATGGTTGGATAGAAGATACATAAGGATAGGTAGAGATGTATGTGATTGGGTAGTGGGTACATGCCCTTATAAACTAGGTATGTAGCCAAAGGTTGGTCTAAAGGGTACTTGTTAGATAGGAGTAGTAGTTGGGTTGGTGATTGATGTAAGGGTGGTGACCCTTGCATTAATAAATGGCAAGGTAGAGGGTATGGACACCACAAGGATTTGAAGTAGAGAAGTGGTTGATGGATTGGGGGTAGCTAGAATAAGGTTGGTAGAGTTAGAGGTAGGCACTCCCACTATGGTAGAATGGTTGGTAGGAGTGAAAGGTATAAGGGTAATGGTAGTTTGGGTTGGTTGGTTTTCTATGGTAGTCTCAAAGGGGTTGTTGATTAGGAAGCTTGGGTAGTCAATGGTTGGGTATTAACCATAGAAATAGAGGTATTCCTCATGAGGTGGAGAGGCATACCATAAGGTGGATCTATGGGTGGGGTTGAAGTCGGGGTATGGTAAGACATGGTTGTAAGATAATGTTTCAAGGCCATGGGATTATTATCTAAGAAAGCAAAAAAATATGCATCTCCTTGAGGAACCTCCTAAGGGATGAGGTGAGTCTATTGGTTTAGAGATATAGTCCATGGATGAAGAGGTAGAAGAGGTAGGTTGGCTTGGTGATGGGTTTTACTCTATAAGGTATCTTCACTATTGGAAAGTGAGAACCATACAAGAAAGGGGAGATAGGAAGCCTTACTACTCAAACAAATAAAAGATAATAAAATGATCAAAAAAATTAAATCACACTCTAAAAGATACATTAATCCCTAGAGTTTTAATTAATCTCACTTTTGGATTATGCCTTAAGAAGTTATGTGACTAAAACTGGTTTGTAGAGTGGGTACTAGAGAAGAAATCTAAGGTTGGTTGCAGGTTGTGTTTACGCACTCAAAAAGAATCTATATTAGAATCAATACATGGCTTGGTATTGGGGCATACCCCCTCACTTCACACACCATAGTGATAAGGGTGTAGGGTGCTTAGCTAATATATATTGATATCTAGAGATTATACTCAACTAGAGAGTTGAGTTGGTTCTCCCATTAATAATGACCTCCAAGTAGGATCATCAAGAAAGGGTAAGGTTACTGCTAGGTGATGAAATCATAATCAGGTATTTTATCAAGTTTATTTGGTGTTTAATTGATGAAATTGGTTTGGTTAGGTGTGTGTAACAAATAGTGAAGCTACGATGAATTAATTTGCTACTAAGTTAAGATATATGAGTTAAAATTTCAAGTATTCAATGTATGCACTTAATTTTAAGCCCAAAAAAAACTTTTGATTTCATTAAAGAGCATAGAATAGGGAGAGAATTTAAGCAAACAAGAACCTGAGTAAAGACACAAGGGTCCCACAAGGCATGCCAAAATGATTCAATGAATTTCTTGCTTATTATTAGAAAGGAAAAGAAGAAGAAACTAAGTATAGGTATGGTTTAAAAACCTATTTGATAGTGTACAAGTGGAATCAAAAGATTATGAAGAGCTCCTCTTTAGCTTGGGAGGATGACCTATAGATAATAAAGCACTAAAGCAAACTTATTTGTTAGATAGATAGTTGAGTGGATTGTCTAGAGATAGCTAGATCTTGAAAGTGATAACTTCATTAGGGGGTGTCAATCCACATGTTTTTATTAAATTAAGTTTATAAAATAGAAAGGGAGTACTTTCATCAATAAATCAAAAGGTATTTAAATTGAATACAATAACACTTGCTTAGAAAATAGACAAGAAATGATTAAATTAGTGATAAAGTAATTGATATTAGTATTAGAGGGTTGGGGTCTACTTCAAAAAATCAAATAGAGGTTTGTGAATAGGTAGGAACATAAAGAATCAAGTTTGGTTGGGGTAGGTAGGTGAAAATAACTTACTAGTTTTTACTGCCATAGTGACCATCAACAATTGGGATGGTTGTCGATGGTGAAGGTGATCATCGATGGTTGGAAAAATCATTGAAAGTTGAGGTAACCATCGACGGTTACTTTGGGTAGATCTGGGTTGATAAAAAGGCTAATTGATGAGATCCAAAATATGGACTCTACGAGATGGGAAAGACCTTGGTAGATGGCTAAATGGAAATAACGTAAATCAAAACTAAGAAACAAGTACTTATATTACCATAAATTAATTAGGTGATTGATTGAGGTAGCTGACTATTGGTGGAATCTAGCTTGATTCTAATAGAGTAATAATACTTGGCACTTAGGCAGAACTATAAAAACAAGTTGACTCTTTGACATAGTATCCAGTTCACTAGATTGATGATAATAATTGACCTACAAAAAGACACTCCCTATATGCACAAGTTCTTGATAATAATTGTAGATTGATTTCACCTCCTTGCTCCTCCCTTCTTATAGTCAAGGCAAGAGAGTTGTAACAAGGAATAAACTAGGCCTTTTTATAATAACTAGCACATGTAATGGCTCATAATAGGATTTAGATGAGTTATTTTTAGAAAATCAAGGTAAGTGAGTTTACATGTTGGTGGTTGAGGAGGTGGACCTTGACCATCAACAATTAGGGTGACTATTGACTATCAACCTAACCATCAATGGTCGAGGGTAAAGGGTAAAAAGTTGGTAAATGTTAGGTTAAGCTAGTTAAGTTAAACTAACTACAAGTTAGGTTTGTTTAGGGGTTATAGGGTTGAATGTTCCCAAGGGGCTCCTAAGCTAGTCCAGGGGAATTATGACATTTGGAATCACAGTGTGCAGATTTTTGGTGTCCACGCACACTTTTATAAATTCATGATAGTGAGTGTGGGGACACTTCAAAGGTAAATCCATATTACAAAAACTATTATGATAGGGTTATTATTATCCTATAATGGAACAAGAATGTATCGAACATGCTAAATTATGTTTATAATGCCAAAAATATAGCATTTTAAATCATGCTCCATCTCATGCATTACAACCAATTGTATTACCATTGCCTTTTTCTTTGTGGGGATTTTATTTAATTAGAAAAATAAATCTAGTATCTACATGTGGCCATAAATTCATAATAAAATCTACATAATATTTTACCAAATGGGTGGAAGCAATTCCACTTAAGTTTACCATAGGAGACGACATGTACAGGCTCTTAATGACTAGTATTATCTCCCATTTTGGCATACCTTCAACTATAATTAATTGTAACATGTCATCATTTAAAAATAAAATAATAAAATATTTTTAAAAAAATACAAAATGAAACACACTTTTTTAACACCTTAATACCAATAGGGTAATAGTCAAGAAGAAGTGACAAATAAAACCATTGTCAAAATACTTGGTAACATAGTTAAATGATATAGTATAGATTGGCATCAGTAGATGGTGTATATCTTATGGGCATACTACACTAGTTTTCATACACCTACTCAAGCCACACCTTATTCATCGTTTTATGGTACAAATGTGGTTCTACCAATTGAACTTGAAATCTCATCCTTGTGTGTTTCTCTCAAGGATATTATAAAAGATAATGACTATCGAGATAAATAAATACATTAGTTAAAATAATTAAGTGGAAAAAACACACATGTTATTGACCATTTAAGATTCTATCAATATCACATCAAATGATAATATAAAAAATAATACCAATGCATAAAAATTTCAAATAGGAAAATTCAAACCAAATTGGTTGGGCCCAGTCATAATTATAGAAAAATTTGGGAAAATGAGTATACCATCTGGCTACACTTAAAGGAAAACATATCAAGAACCCAATGAAAATCATGAATTTTTGTATCATACTTAAAATTCAAAAAAAACAAAAAAAAAATCCATAAATTAAAAAAAAATCAAATATTCAAGAAAATACAAAAACTTTCAAATAATCTAGAAAATACAAAATTATTCAACATTCCCATGTTTACTAGCTCCTTGGCACCCATGTTATTTGATCCATGTTAGTATATGGCATATCATTCTATTTCTATACACATACATGTTTCACACACCTTTGAGTGTGTTATAAGCATACCAAAGACACATGATATATGCAAATACAAATGTTGTACCTCTTTTCTATCCGTGACATATAGTATGTTAGGGGCATCTCCTTCATTGATCAAAATTGATATAGGTTACATATCCTTTATTATCATTTCTAAATTACCATGTTTGAGCTTATATAATAACTCTTACATATGTCTATATTCATGTTCATAGCTTTTACAATGTACTTGATATGTTATGTTACATGACTTTTTTAATTAACAAATATATGCAGGGACTAGTATGATATGCTTATGTTGGTTTTTTATACTTTATTTATTCACATTGTCACTTACTTGAGTGTATTTAATTATTTTATAATATCTTACATGTGTAAAATTTGAATATGTCCCTTGTTTATTGGCCCATGTGCCATTGTATGTTATTTAGACATTTGAATATGTCAGTTTATATTGATTAGACATTTGAATATGTCATTTAACTTTGATTGTGTGGCATTTGAACATGCCCCTTTTATGAGGTCACCTTGGACCATTATTTGGTTTTATATTGAGTGTTTTTGTGTTTGTGATTGATTTTTTGTTAATATTGTATTGTTACTTTAGAGACATTGCCATGATCTATATCATGAATATTTGAACTTGATGTGATCACATACCACACACTTCATTTATATATCTACTTATACGTGTTACTTTTATATCCTACATGATTCATACACAACTTATATATTTAACTTATCCTTTTGAGGTAATGTACCTACAATATTATACTTCCCTTATCTCAAAAGGCATGGCATATCAATGGGGGCATGTTATAAAGGCATGACCTCCATATTTACATAATTTTTAGATTTTAGTGGGGGCATGTCATACAAACATGACCTCCACACTTACTCAGTTCTTAGTAAATATAGGTTTTAGTGGGGGCATGTCATAAATACATGACCTCCACACTTTCACAATCTCTAATATAGTTACATGTATATACACTTGGATCAAAATCTTAAACATTGCACTAATTTTTCACAAATTCGGGATAGAGCTTTTCATGTTTGTGGTACATATATTATACATAGTTATAGATCAAAGGTTACATTTTTACAGATAATTTAGTTTGAGACACATTAAAGGTACATATTCCTTAATAATGCACCAAAATTTTCAAAATTTACCAATTATATCTCCATATTACTATCATCAAGAAACACTATTTTACACTAGAAAATATTGTTATTAATCCTTTTTATAGTTTGAAATAAGATATCTTTATATAGGTTAATTGATTAAATCATTATATCTCATCAGGTTTATAGTCTAGATTGATTAAATCACTTAACATCACTATATTTATAGGATGAGTTTATCAAATCACTCACCCTCACTAGATTATATATTCACACTTGATTTATGTGATTGATATTTAGTGATCTCAACGGCCATGTCACAACTCATCCTTACACCAAATTAAGGTAATAATACCTTCCAATATCCCTCTTTAAATATCTAAGGATCAATTTTAAACCTATCTCAGCTCAAATCTTTTATAAGGAAGCATATTTACTTATCAAAATCTAAAAGGGACAACATGGTTGCATCAACACATACATGTACTCCTTTGCTCTCTTTCCTCTTAAGAAGTTTAACTATTTCAAATTTTATATTATATGGATTGATTTACATTGTAACATACTCTTGGTTATAGGTCATATGCCATCAAAATACTCAAAGTGGGTTCAAACAAAGGCAAGGTGTGTTGTACATACCTAAATGTGCATTTATTTTCTTTAACCTAGTACTTTATCCTTATGCATTACTAGATTAAGGGGGGAGGGGAATTTAGATACTAAAACTAAATATTTATATCATATCAATCTTGTACATTTGATAAATACTAATTAGGGCTCTATCCTTTAGTTTTGGACCTTCTTATTGTCGAAAGGCTCACATTCACTATCTCACTGTACCTAAATGATTATCTTATAGTCTAACCCTTATCATTCTGATGACCTAAACCACCTATACACTAGAGAAATATTAAAACATGATATATATCATTCATTGTCAATTACATATCCATACATATTTTCTATCCTTTTGGACACTATTGGCCATAGAGGAACACTAACATCGATGCTAGTGTCAAAATCCTTATTTAGTGTATAGTACTCAAAAGTCATGTAAATTCCAAATGTTTTGAAACCTATGATTTGACCTATTTGTTTTCTTGAACCCTACCATGAGATATTTTCAAAAGGTGTAGTATAAATATAGGTCTGAGCCTTCTCATTGTTTATTTAGAAAATACTAAGAAAACACCTAACAAGGTTCATTAAATCATCTTGCAACTAATTTATTCTACCATATTCATACCTATTTATTTATTAGTCATAAGAGCAATCATAAAAAATGTTTGAATCCTCCAAATATCAACCCATGAGAGGAATTTTTCAAGTTAGAAAGTAGATCATTGCATGCATCTACATATGGAATATTACACCATTGTTCACATACACTCCCACACATAGGGGAGAACTACATAAGTCTGAGGCCCTCCTTGGAGTATTGGATAAGTAGGCAAAACTCATTTCCATAGGGGTCTTTAAGGTCATCTTAACACTGTGAGCCCACTAACCCATTTTTGGCAAACACATTACAAGGGTGAAAAAGGGTGAAGAACTTGGCTTTGATCTATAAGTAGACAATTACAACTTGTATTCCAAATATGAATACTTTAGTAGAAAGATGAATTAAAACCTTTAATAACAAAGTTGGTCACATCATAATCCATCACATATTTCATATCGGATAGTAGCATCTTATAAGGGATAATAACATTGATAGTAATTTCCCAAGGTCAATTTTAGTGTCCACATATCTAGAAACATCATTTCCAAAATATAATGATTGTCTTAGAATCATAATCCTATATATTCATACCTATGTACAACTTAGATCCACCTATGCATTATAAATTGAGCTAAGTATCATTTTTCCTTGGCACTACAATCAATAGAACATATTTAAAATTTGGTACTTTATATGTTTATCATATCTCATTATTTTAATTTAGAATATTTATTTATCTAAGTTTTCAATTAATTGACCTTCTCTTAGAATAGTTTACTTCAATTTGATTAGGTTATTACACCTTAACTCTTTGAAAAATTGGTTAAACACTATTGTCTCCCACAAAATTTTCAAAAATGGATAAAAACCCTTAGGTTATGATCAGACATGATGGATAAAATTAGTTCAAAGTGAACCCAAACATGATTTAATAAAAAATGTGGTGTCTTGTATTGTGATGTTCTTTTTACATGCAACCATGATATCCATATTCAAAAACCTATCCATTACAATAAACACAAATTTATTTTGGTACTTCATCATAGGTGATTAAAACATGAAATCCATGTTGATATATTTACAAGGCCTAGATGTAGTTGACAGAGGTATATATAGCCCTAGATCGATGTTTTTAGTATTGGAAATACAACAAAGAATGTAAAACCTGATGAGGTGTTTTATGTTTGTGTGCATATGAGGATATTAAAAGTGTTGTTGAAACATTACCAGTATTTTGGTAATGTTGAAGTGACATTTGTTTTAGTATTGTGCCTCCCAAGTGAGTCTTTGGTGATGCTTATTATTAGTAGGAGTGTTGGAACTAGATGTGATATGCATATTTTGTATAATTTTTTACATGAGACAAAATCACAATTTTTTATATTTTATATAATGTAATTGTTAATATAAGTCAATGTAATGAATGGAAGACTGATTGTTTACCCTAAATGAAATAAAAGAGGAAATAAAAACTCAACAAGGTAAAGAGTCATCTTCTCTTCAAAGTTATATATACTCAACATGTGTAAAAGGATATGGTTAGCTCTAAGATATAGTTCTAATTTCAATACAATTCTTTGAATGTTTTATTATTCAAATTTATTGGGTGTTTTGAGTATGTCTCTTTTATATCCCTATCTTATCTATCATTATAATTGTCCATAGATGTTAAGAAGAAATAGTTTGTTTCTAAACAAAGTTAAGATTAGTGTGTGAGTTTGTGCATTTATATCTCTATAATCATATATAAATAAACCTATGTGTATTCCAATTCGTTTCTTCTTGTAGATGACTCATTTTAATAACCTGACATCTTATGAGTCCTATTACAACCTTTGTAACTATAATAACTAGTATGTCCTGATGAGGAATGTAAGTACCATTGCTAACAATGGTTCCATTATCAAGACGTTAAAATATTAAGATGTTTTCCTAATCAAAGGTATCTTGAGAATTGGATAGATTTGAGGATACATGAGTTCATAGAATAAGAAAACTATTAGACTAAGAGTGTATGCCAAGGATATTATTTATATGAATATATATGGAGAAATTTATGGTTTTTCTAGTGCAAACTAATAAATATATTAGCAATATGGCTATCCAAAATTGATTATTATTTATTTAGACCTCATAGTACTAAGCACTTTATTTGGAATGAACATAATCTAGAGAGGTTGTGAAACTTGGACATTGAGTGGACTTGAGTGATTGATCATTGGGTGAATACTACCATTGATAGGTATGTTGCTAATTTTTTTGTGCATGAATACATTGCATTTTGATATGAATATGATTTATTTGTTTTAGTCATCAAAATTAAATTTTAAATTACCTTCCTTTATTGTTGAAAATTTTAGTTGTGGAAAATGTCATTGTACTAATTATAGCTAACATGGAGTAGTCAGGTAGGGAAACATGGGGATGTAAAGTGAGGGAAGATGAATGAAGGATATAAGAACTTAGAAATATAAATGGATCAATGGATAAATAAAATGTAAAATGTTCCAAAAATATTTTAGGGATTGAAAATGAGTTCTAACAACATAAAATATGAAATAAGTAGAATCTGGTAGAAGATGAAAGGACAAATATAGTTGCAAGTAGGGGTAGTGTAAGAATTACATAGGGATCAAGAGGAAGTAGACCTCAAGTATAAAATAATAAGTCCAATGATCATGGGGAGATGGAAGAGAATTAAGAGAATATATATACTAAAAGGTAACATAGAGGTCATTTGAGAATTTATGACTGACTCATAGATGAAAATGAAAGATAAAGGGAATTTTGAATGGATATTTGAGCATGTAGATAATGTGTTTAGTTATTTATATAGTGGTATCATTTGTTATGGAAATGAATGTATTTTTGGGATGCTCTATTGAAAAAAAAGTCCATGATAACTTTAAAATGGGTTGTTATTGAAAATCTTGGTATAATTCATTAACTTCATGGGGATGTATCCCCTATGCCTATTTTAGTTACAAGGATTAATATACCGAAAACATTGAGGGAGTCATCAGATACTAGGAAGTGGTTTGAAGGAGCCACAAAAGTTTTGGATAGGAATAAAAATAATTTAACAATAAAGCTAACACAATAATAAATTCACTTGCACTCAAAATACTCATCAATATCATAGTTAGTCTACACACATTAGTGAAGACATCCCAAACTAATTGTAAATAATCCATATTTAAGAAACATGTCACTCCCTATGTGATATTTTGTCACATTGATGCCATATGATGGGTATTTTAACCTTAATTAGTACTTATTTATATGTGAAATGAATTGGTAGGCCAAAGGTGTTATGAATGATGCAAACAATAAATGTGAACTTATTCAAGCCTCAACTAGAAAAGCTCTAGATTTCATTTTATATAATAATTCGACTAATCTAACCCTAAAGGAGGTCAAATATAATCTAAAAAGAGAATTTAAGATGCAAAAGTTTTTAAGTAAAACCATTTAGGATATGAATGAAATTAGACAAAATCTTGGAGAATCAATATGGGATTAGGATCACTAGTTTTTTAATGGCATTAATAAGGTGAATTTTCAATTTTAAGATCCTAATAAATATCCTTTATTTATCGAGGGTTTACATAGCAATATATGGTTCATCATAGCTCAAGTTAAATTCTAAACAAAACCCAAAGCTAGGTTAGCTATGATAAGGGTAGATAAAATAGAGGATTATGGAGAATACCCTACTAGTAGTATGAACACTTATGCCAAGTTTGATGTCACATTACATAGAATGGAATAAATATAGGAAGGAAAGAGGCTAAGATTGGTTATCTGGTATATTGAATGTGGATGAGAAGTTCACCATATTATTAAATGTACAAGAATACAAAGATATTTATATAATTTATTTAACATATGGGATCGTACGATAACAAATTATCATTTTTTGTAATAATACATACGATAGCTATAGAATGTATATTACACCTTATAAAAATAATACACCCATGATGAAAATTATTATAGAGATCTACAAGATCTAAAATATGATATCACTATAAATGTATTTGTGGTCACTACACAATAACCTCCTACTTGAAAACTAATTAACCATCACCAAACCTCAAAGTACTAAAATAAGGTAGATGGGGTCCCCTAGTAGCACAAGCATCATACAAATGGGCCCATTTATCTCTTAATTATTAGATGAATGTATGATTCCATATACTCAATATCAATAGGGATGGGCCCTGATGTCACCATATCAACAACTCAATCTAACTCCTCCTATGCAATAATATCATGATAGTTAGGTACCTCCATCTGCACAGAGATAATATGGAGGGTATTTTAATAGAAAACATGGATTGGGATTACCTTAAACAACATGGGGTTAAAAAATTAGAAACTAAAGTTGTAAGAAATGGAATAGGCATCCAAGACAACCAATTACATTATACCCTTATGGAGAAATAAGTCATACCACATGAAATTTCCCATGCAATCCTTAAATATAAAATGTGAGCATATTTTAGAGTCACAAGACATCATAATGTTGAATATTATTTAGTGTTAGAGAAGAAAATAAGGATAGGATAATACATAATGTGTATATGGTAAACACCCATCTGAAGGAACAAGATTTTGCTTAGGTTATTAGCTAGAACTAAAATAAGGATCAAGGTCTTCCACCTCTACATATGCCTACAAAAATTCCAATTTAAAATGTGCAAGAGGACAAATATCTATGTTCTGTGTGGGATAAGGTTTTTATGAATGAATAAAATCAATTTTTGTGTTCCACCCAAAATAAAAATAGTAGTAAAGGATAACCTTTGAATAGTAAGGCCCAAATGTATGGAAATACCATGAAAATACTATGACAAGATGGATTAGTCATGGCCCAGATGAACCTTCTAAAATTGGTAAGTACTTTTTGTAATGAAGATATCTCTCAAATATCACAAATTTATTGCATAATTTTATAAAACATGTAAATAAATGACAAAAAAGAGAATAATGGATGGTATGATGTGTAAATACTAAGAAGAAATGGGATGTGGATGTAAGGATGGATATGGATATCATAGGCTATGAGATCCCAAATGTAGTCTTCTACTTTAGGATCACTTTCAACATGATTCCCAAACCAACTTGGAAAGCCATTAGAAGGTCATATCTATGTTATAGTCTATTCACCTTGAGTTTGGTTGATTATGGTGGAGTCAAGCCCATTTTTAGGCTTGAAAATTTATAATTAAAAGCAGCTAACCTAAGTTTATAAGGATATTTTGATATGATTGACATGAATAATGATGAAACTCATTATCCTACTCTAGTCAAGAATAAATGGGCATACAATGGTCATATGATCATTAATATGATGGATAACCAATTATAAGTACATCTAGGTGATATTATAATTGTTATAACTTTCAAAAATTTCAAGATAAAGCCTAATATAATACCAAAGAACCTTTGTCTCCATATGCATATAAGATAGATAGCTAGTTTAATGTTAGTGTTGGCAAATTTTGTCCTACATACAATTCTTATGCCTAGATAGATGAGTTGAACAATATTTATAGATGGAATGAGTGGTATAAAGATCTTATATTTCTTACAAAGCTTTTGAAACACTTTAAGCAAGCTTAAAGTGTAATTTATTGATCTTTGAGAAGCAAGTCTTGAAATAGGTCTAGAGTTGCAAGGAAATAAGATTCATTAGGTTCTCATGGTGATCATGACCTTCATAGACATAAATTAGGTTTCACAGGTCTCGAAAACTCATTTTTAGCCTTGAAATTTCTTGCACAAGTATAAAAGAGCTAGACTATCATCAACACATGATGCAAAAATGGATAGGTCAATCTAGTTACACATTTAATAAATGCACTTGGGAGGTCTCTCAAGCTAAAATATCACATGCACATGAATTTATTCATGCCTAGATCATCCTCTACAAATTTCATAACTTGATAAGTTATCTATCTCAATTTATAAAGCTTCAAAGTTAGACTTGTTGAGTGAAATATACCCAAGAATGTCATGTTTAAGATTTGTGAAATAGCCATTTGGATTCAAATATTCTAAGGTTTAATTTGGATTTGACAAGTGTCCAAATATTGGGAGTTAATATCAACTCTAATAGTAAGCATTGACTGATAAATCCAATGGGTTTAGGTAGATCTAATAGAGCACATTTGATCATGCATCAAAGATCAATGGTGAGCATCAAGTTAAAAGGTTAGCATTAAATGCATCAATGATGAGTAGAAATATCTCATGTGCTTAAACAAAGATATAATAGTGAACATTAACTAACAAAGATAATGGTCCCATATAGATCAATGGTGTGCATTCAATCATACAAATCGAGATCAAAGGAAAGTAGGGTTCAGTGAGTCAATAGATATTGAGAATGAATGAGAAGTTTCCAAATGCCACAACCATGTTAGACTGGTAGAAGATATATGGCTCACATTCATTCATACAAAAAGAGATCAATGGTGTGCATGAGGTCAAGAATTAAAAGGGCTGACAGTACAATCTTGATAACAAATGTAGACCTAATAGATGGCACAATTTGAGAAGGCCTGGATCAAGATTGATGATCAATATTTAAATTCAAAGACATAAGACTTTGAGTATAAGTTGAATATGTGACTTAATTCAAAGCAGAAGAAAGTCTTGTAAGGATTATCTCATCACCATTAAATCTTGATCAAAGGTAACATGGGACATAGTCATATAGTTAGGATGGTTATGAGGAAGTCCTATCACCATTAAAGTATAGTCTTAACCTTTGGTTTAAAGATTTGGAACTTACAGAGCTCATCTTTTGGGGTTGTATAATTGTTTCAAAATTATGGTCATTAATCTTTGAAGAAGATCTATGCATATAATGGTTTCACAGTTTCCATAAATGCTCAGAGGCAAAAATAAGTCTTTTAGGGCCTAATATAAAAATCAAAGATAGACTAGAAGTTATTGAAATGAGATCATGCAACCTACAGATCTGTATTGACATAATAGCTATATGAAAACCAATAAATAAATTGGTTTTTAATCTATAGTAAGACATATGTTTTGATATTTAAATAAGGTATATATGTGATTATAAAGGAGTATCCCATCTTCCAATATAGTCATAACCTCAACAAAGCAAGTACTTACCACCACTCAAAGTAGACATGGCATGGTTCTATCAATTTCAAGATATGAGGACTTTGTCCTTATAATAAAAGCAAGTGGGAGATGACATAGAAGATCAAAGTAAAAGGATTTAGGGATTAGAGAAATTAGTTGGAGAATTTGATGTTGTTCAAATCTTAAGATATCTTCTCCAATGACAAGGATCATGACTCATCATGCAAAACAAACCCTTGTTTTCTAGTGGATCTCTCAGCCAATGAGAAAAGATTGAATACTATTAGAGTATACAGGTTAATTTATTGATAAAGGATCAGTCCTAATTGGATTAAAAGGTTTTTAAGAATTTATTGAAATTGGTATCTCATTGATTGTTCTTGTTTAATGTTTTCCTTCTCTTCTTCTTCCCCTTTTCTATATATCACTCATTCTTTCTCAATTGTAATGATTTTCATTTTTGGGAGTATCAGGGAACACTCTAAGATATTGCAAGATATTCTCCTCTTGATTAGGCTAAATCCTATCAAGTATTTGTAAGAACTACCTCTTAATATAATAAAGACTTTTTTTGCCTATCTCTTACCTTAGATCAATGTTTAGTGAGTTGTTCATGATGGCATTGTGTGAAGGAGAATCTTCATCATCCATTATCCTCCTTTTTGACCTCCTTTAGGGTATTTTCAAGTTGTCTACATGTCTAGATTAGTGTTCTTTCTACTTTTATGTAAGGTCTTAGTGAGTCTTAAAACTCCTCTTTGTTTGAATTCACTGCTCCTTGAACCTAGTCAATGAAATACTTATACAATTAGCTTGATTTTGAGGTTGTATGAGATAGCATGGTCTTCTGTAGATCTAGTGTGGGTTCAGGCTTATGGGAGTTTCCCATTTTTATTTGGTGCATCACTTGGTTAAATTTCTTAGGAGCCCTTTTCCCCTTTCTATCCCTTTTCTCAGTGCAAACATTAGTTTAGATGATCCACCAAGAGGAAATCAGCCTTCTCTGGAGGTTCACCACATCATAGGTTACCCATAGACTGGGGTTATCCCAATATTATGAATAGGAGAAGTTGATCTTTAATAACTCCTCCAAAAGGGTGTAATTCTCCATAAGGGTGTAATTCCATGTCTCAATAGCTTCTAACATGCTCGGTGGGACAAGGATCTAAAAGAATGAAAAGATTATTTGTGTGTCTTTCCTCTAATTAGATTTTGGAAGTAAGCAAGTTAGCACTAATGGTGACTCTAAATCAAAGATTTTGGTTTTAAGTAGCCTAAGTATGTCTCATTGAATATTTTAATCAGTTCTTGCATCTCATTTGACATATGAGGTTAATATGAACAACTATGGTGGATACCCCTATCATTTGCCTCCTTATTATCAAGTTCCTCATAATCCTTATTATCAAGGGCATGGCTCTTACCTTCCTCATGACCCATATCAGCACTAACATAATCTCTATTAGCCTTATTATGAGCATCACCAACCATGTACAGATCCTTACCAATAGCATGGTGACCCTTACCAATCTTATAATATCCCTTATGAATCTTGTTGTCTTCTTGATCAGATCTATAAAGCCCCAAATAAATCCATCTCAAGCTCCAAGAAAAATCTATTTTGATATGAGAAAGAGATGATAAGTATAGACACTAGGAAGAGATATATATATGATATTTACAAACATCACATTCAAATCATGAGAGCTAGTTTACAATAAGCTAAAGAGGTATGTTCATCTTTTATAAGACATGGTCACTTAAATTTTAGTTTTGATATTCTAGACAATAATGGTCTAATATTAAACATTGAAGAGAGGTTAGTAGTTTATGAGGAACCCCAAGGTCATCATAATCATCATGATGTTCCCATAGAGATACCCTTTTCCCTTCATGAATTCCAAACTAATGTTTACCATAGCCTTCAAGAATCCATTCAGGCCTTGCCTAACTTTCCTACATGGAAGTCTATCCAATAGAGGCCTCAGAAGGCTAAACAAGTATGTGTTGAGGAGACTAATCTCCATGTTTATTAGTAGATCATATAGGAGAATTCATCTTTAGTTTTATAAGGAGATATCTCTAACCAATTTCTCCATGATTTTGAGGCTAATTTAGCCAAGCAAATTGAGTTTTCAAGTCAACATCTCTAGCATTCAATATCAGCTACAAAGGTAAAACTATAGAAAATTTCTTCTTTCCAACCCATAATAAGAACAAGTGTAGAAGCAAAGGTTTTTAAGCCTAAGGTTATGACTTAGAATCAAATTCAAAAATCAAGAAAGAAGGAAGAATAATTAGGTATAAGCCAAGATTTTTAAGTCAATATCAAGTAGGAGATCATTCATCTTCCACTTCTTTCCCCTGAAAAGCCCAAAGCCTTTCCTTCATGGAAATACATTCAAGAAGCAAAGCAACAGAGAGAGGAGGTGAATGTGATCTAAGAAGAATAGCCTCATGAGAAAAATTAGGCATCTATGGTAACTTCTTTGGATCTTTATCATCTTACTAAATATTTTCAAGAGTCTACAATGCTACTCTTTGATAAAGATCCTCTCCTTTGTGAGGAAAATTAAGAAGATGTAGCTAAGGAATTATAAAATGAAGGTGACTTGAGTGACCATGAAGAATAAATCATGATTAGGACACCTCTTGGTAAGGACAAACATGTTTCAGTCTTGCATAATGATGCAAAGATAGAATGAGTGTAAGAAAAAGCTAAGGTATAGGCTAATACATAAGTATATGAGTAAGTGCAAGAAGAAAAATTTTCAAGTATGCAATAAGAAGTTGTTTCTCATAATTCTCTTGATCACATATCAATTATCTCACCTCAAAAAGTTCCATAAGAACTTGATGAATTGACCATTGATGAATACAAACCAACCAAAGAGGATAAGAGTCAAGGTAATTATGATGATTTATGGTAGAAATATATGGATATTTGTAATTAATATCAAGCCTTTCAGGGTCTCACACTTCCCATGGAAGACCTTAAAGACCAATCAGTTATTGAATTTATTCAGTTTGTCTCACAAGAAGAAAAAATTCATGGAGATAAGAAGAATAAATATGTGTTTACTAATATACTACCTCAAATTATTTCCCCTAATCAAAAATCTAATGAAGATATCTTGTCATATAGCATGCCTAACGAGATACAAAAGATCAATCATGAAGATCTAAACAAGTCACTTGTCCATGAGCAGTATAATAAAGGTATAGTGGAAGACGTATCATATCATGATCAGCTTATGAATGAGGCAAAATTAATATCCTTGGTGTTAAAAATAAGAATATGGAAGAAATATTATTAGGTCTTGGATCCATATATTTGATCTATGTACCTGATAATAGAGATAGGGTGCCCAGCTACATCATCAAGAAGACATGAGCATCCAATTGCTCTTAGTTATAGAAGAGAGATATCAAGAGATGGAAAATACATTTCAAAGTTTCATGGTACACCAAATAACTTCCTATTTGACCCTGAAGGAAAACTTGTTACTTTAGGTTAGTTATTCTAGATTTGCTTTTTTCAATAAATGATTAGCACAAGTAGTAGTCTACTTCCCTTTTGACTTGTTTTCCCTATTTCCTTAGGTTAGTGGTCCTTGTTTTATTTAGGTTAGTTTCTCTTATGTTTTGTGTTTCCCTTTAGTAGGTGCCTTTAGAACTTTACTTTTGTTCCTTTTGGTCCTTGTTCATTTCAAGAGGATTTATCTAGAGTTTGGATGCCATTTTTAGCTTTAAATCAATATGTTAAACCATAGAAGAGACTCCATGCCTGATAGACTAGCCAAGGAAACTTATCTAGGTTCTCAACAATAACAAGCATGCTTCCCTATGAGTCACCAAAGATGTTGGCCAATTTTGTCCTACATATAAATATTCTACCTATATGGATGATTTGACCAATATTTTTAGATGGAATGAGTGGTCTAAAGATCTCATATTTCTTACAAAGCTTTTGAAACACTTTAAGCATGCTTAAAGTGCAATTTGTTGATCTTTGAGAAAGAAGTCTTGAAATAGGTCTATATTTGTAAGGGAAGAAGATTCAATAGGTTATCATGGTGATCATGACCTTCATGGACATAAATAAGGTTTCACGGGTCTCAAAAACTCATTTTTAGCCTTGAAATTTCTTGCATAAACATAAAAGGGCCAGACCATCATAAAAGCATCATTTAAAAATGGATAGGTCAATTTGGTTTCATATTTAATAAATACACTTGGGAGGCATCTTAGGACAAAATATCACATGGACATGAAGTTATTCATGCCTATATCATCCTCTACAAATTTTATAACTTGATGAGTTATCTATCTCAAGTTATAAAGCTTCCAATTTAGACTTTTAGATTGAAATGTACATGGGGACATCAAGTTTAAGCTTTGTGAAATAGCCATTTGGATTCAAATATTTTGAGGTTTAACATGGAGATGACAAGTGTCCAAATCTCAAGAGCTAAGATAAAATCTAATGGTGAGCATTGATTGATAAATCTAGTGGGTCTAGGCAAATCTAATAGAGTGTATTTGATCGTGCATCAAAAATCAATGGTGAGAATCAAGCTAAAAGGTCAACATTGAACATGTCGATGATAAATGGTAAGATCTTGGGTACCTAATTATAGATCCAATGGTGAGCATCAAATAAAAAAGCCAATGGGCCCATATAGATCAATGGTGTCCATTTAATCATATAAATCAAGATCGATGATGAGCGGGGGTCAATGAGTCAATGGATCTTGAGAATGAATGAGAAGTTTTCAAGTGTTTCAACCATGTTAGATTGGTAGAAGATTTATGGTTCATGTTCATTCATTCAAAAAAAAAATTGATGGTATACATGAGGTTAAGAAGTCAAATGGCTGATAATAAAATCTTGAGAATGAATGCAGAGTTGATAAATGGCACAATTTGAGAAGGCCTAGATCAAGATCGATGGTCAATATTTAAAGTCAAAGAAATCAGGCTTTGATTAGAGGTCAAACATGTGACCTAGGTCAAAGAAAAATCAAGTCATGGAAGGATCATCTTGTCATCATTAAAGCTTGGTCAAAGGTAACATGGGACATAGTCATATAATTAGGATAGTTATGATAAAGTCCTGTCACCATTAAATCATAGTCTCAACCTCTGATAGGAAGATTTAAAACTTATAGAGCCCATATTTTGGGGTTATAAAATTGTTTTATAATTGTGATCATTTCTCTTTGAATAAGATCTATGCATCTAATGAGTTCTCAATTTCCATAAATGCTTAGAGGAAAAAATAGGTCTTTTAAGGCCTAATATAGAGATCAAAGATGGACTAGCAGTTTTTGAAATGAGATCATACAACCTATGGATCTACATTGACATAATAGCTATATGAAAATAAATAAATAAAATTAGTTTTCAATCTATATTAAGACCTATGTTTAGATATTAAAATAAGGTAGATATGTGATTATGAAGGAGTGTGCCATCTTCCAATATAGTCATAACCTTGACAAAGTAGGTACTTACCATTGCTCAAAGTAGACATGGCATGGATCTATCAGTTTCAAGATATGAGGACTTTGTCCTCATAATGAAAGTAAGTGAGAGATGGCATAGAATATTAAAGAAAATAGATTTGGGGATTGGAGAAAGTAGTTGGAGCATTTGATGTTGTTCAAATCTTAAGGATATTTTCTCCAATGCCAAAGATCATGACTCATCATGCAAAACAAGCCCTTGTATTCTAGTGGATCTCTCAGCCAATGAGAAAATCTTGAAGACTATTAGATCAAATACAAGATAATTTATCGATAAAGGATCATTCTTGATTAAATTAAAAGGTGGTAGAGCATTCATTAAAAGTGGTATCTCATTGATTATTCTTGGTTAATGTGTTACCTCTCTTCTTCTTACCCTTTTCTATATATCACCCATTCTTTCTCATTTGTAAAGATGCTCATTTTTTGGAGTATAAAGTAACTCTTTGAGATATTATAAGATATTCTCCTCTCGATTAGGATAAACTCTATCAAGTATTTGTAAGAACTACCTCTTGATGTAATAAAGACTTTCTTTAACTATTTCTTGCCTTGGATCAATTTTTAATGAGTTGTGCATGATGACATTATGTGAAGGAGAATCTTCCTCATCCATTTTCTTCCTTTATGACCTCTTTTAGAGTGTTTTGAAGTTATCTATAGGTCTAGATTAGTGTTCTTTCTACTTCTGATGTAAGCTCTCAGTGAGTCTTATAAATCTTCTTTATTTTCATTCATTTCTCCCTAAACCTAGCCTATGAAATACTTATTCAATTATCTTGATTTTGAGGTTGTGTGAGTTAGCATGGTCTTCTACATATCTAGTGTGGGTTCAATATTATGGGAGTTTCCCATTTTTATTTGGTGCATCACTTGGTTAACTTTATTAGGAACCATTTTACCCTTTCTAACCCTTTTCTTAGTGCAAATATTAGTTTAGGAGATCCACCAAGAGGAATCTAGCCTTCTTCAGAGGTTCAACTATATCATAGGTTACCCATAGCCTGGGGTTATTCTAATGTTATGAATGTGATTAGGGGAGCCTAAATAACTCCTTCACAAGTGTCAATTCCATGTCAAAATATTTAGTATGTAGTTTAAGGTAAAAATCCTTATAAGATATAAAAAAATTATATGTATGGCAACCTACACAAGAAGATCTAATATCCAGGAGAACATAATTACCAAGGAGTCAACTACTTAAATTATCTCAGGTATTTCCTCTATTATATAAGACTGGCTATAAATCACCATTTTTGTGGTCACCCACATGATTATAAATTGATAATATCTATCAATGGGGTGCTATAAATAAATATTATATTGAACATATTATAGAAGGTGCATTACCATGGGGATAGGATTCATATATTAATGGAGACTTATATTTTCATATGATATATTAGGTTCGTGGTGACATGAAATTAGGCCTATCTAAATGGTTTTCATAGAGAAAATCTTACTATATTTTTCAATAAATAATCTAACAAAATTCATTCACACATTAAAAAATCATGTTTTGATCTTAGAAATGAGGGTGAGTGCAATAAACTATTCATTAAAGGGATTTTCAACTAGTTGGTTTTTTGTAAATAGATCAAATAATTTATCTCGGGAACGAACATGCATAATTTTATGGCCTAAATTCTACATCACTCCTTCTATATAATAGAAGTGGCCAATGTTTTAGGAAGGAAAATGTTTAAAATTATATTTACATTCATGTGTGGATGTGTGTAAATTTAAAAATATAAATCCAAAGTATTGGATCCCTATATTTCAAAATATTTTAGCCCCACTACCAATATCCTTGTACATGAATCAACAACACAAACATGAAACTCAAGTATGGACTTAGATTCAACATGACTTCATTCAAATTTTTATCTTTGAGGATGAAAATTAATTAATTGATACACCCCTAAAAAAATAAAAAATATTCATGTGTTATGGGTGAGTGAAGGATATACCTCATCTGATTACGCAAAGGTCTTAAGATGATGCCAAAATAAGAATTCATGAGACTTTATAGAAGTGTAGATATGACTGAGAACAGAAAGGGTTCATTTTAAAATCCTAGCATCATATTTGGAATAGTGGAAGTGAATCTACCCACCTTGAGAGTGAGGGAGACATGGTACTGAAAGGATTATTTGAGCCTAAAAGGAGAGTAAAATTTATAAAGAATAAGATTGTAAATAATTTTTAAGATGACTAGATATGTAACTTTAAAATTTATAGAGAAACCAATTGAGAGGGAATTACTAGATTCCAAGAAACAAGTAAGATCTTTGTGAAAAAATATGGAAAATATTGGTACTGAGGAAGTAACAAATATGGAGACTATCAGAGATTATTGGACCCAACAATATGTTTTATAGGTTGTTCAATTATTTTAAGGTTATAAATATGTTTTTCCCATGAATTTAAACAAAGTCAAGGGAATCAACCCTTCATTGGGAGGGATGTACATTAAACTTAAAGAGTGTGTATGCCCAATTAATAAGTGACCATATAGGTTTAATCCCAATATGAAAGTGAAGGTGAATGAATAAATTGACCATATGGTGGAAGCAGGAATCATTTATCTAGTCGAGAAGTCAGATTAGTGTAAGTTTTATGGTCATGTAGCAAACTCAAGATGAAAATGATACATCCATGTGTATCAATATTATCATGCTACTAAATGATGCTTTTGTCAATTATCCTTTCCTTATTCCAATTCAATAAAAATATGAGGTGCTTGAATTTTTTACATGGCATGAGGTCTACTCTGTTCACAAATGGTTTTCAGTGGGTACCACCAAATTCCCATCATAACTGAAGATCAAATCAATACTACATTTGCAATACAGTGGGGGGGTCATTTATTTATAATATCATGCCTTTTGGACTGAAAAATGTTCCAAAAATATTTTCCAAATTTGTCATCATTGCTCTTAATGATTTCACTCACGTTTTCCTATAAGTTTACCTAGATGATTGGGTAGTTTTATCTTTATTCAAGGAACATCTATCTAAGTTGTGAATAATGTTGGAAAGGTGTCATGTGATATGAATCACATTAAATTTGAATAATTTATTATTATTTACACTATTTGGTGTGCTTGAACATGTGGCCTTTAGTGATGGGATTATAGTGGGATAAGAAAAAATCATAATGATAATGGGGCTCAAAACATCCACTAATCCTTTGGAAGTGCGATCATTTTTTATTCATGTCAGATATTATCACAAAGTTATAATTAGATACACAAAAAATTTATCACCACTGGAAAAAAAATTATACATGGATAATAAGTTTGAATGGATCCATAATGTTAAACAACTTTCAAATAATTAAAGTAGAGATTGGTCATAACACTGATTCTCATTTTCCCAAACTAGCATAAAATGTTTCATGTTCATGTAAGTGTATCAGGATCAGTAACTGAAGCAATCCCCACACATCTAAGAAAAGGAAATTTAGACCATCCTATTCATTTAAAATTTTATAAGTTATCTAATGATGATAAAACTTACACTATTTTAGATAGAGAAGATATAGTGATGGTATTTACACAACAAAATTTCTTGCATTATTTACTAGATATTCCTTTCACATTTTTCATAGACCACAAAGCACTACAATACTTGGTTAATAAACTAATATTTAAAGGAAGCACTTTAATATGGTTAATTTTATTTCAAGAATTTAAATTCAAAATAAATGTGAAACTAAGAAGGGATAATGTCATACTAGGCCATCTTAGTCATGTTCAAATAGGGAAATAGATAGAAGGCTTGTAATATGACTCTCTTGATGCACATCTATTACGAGTTAGTGTGATCTTTGAGTAACTATAATAATTTGACAAAACATGGTACATGTACAAAACACTATATATAACATGATAATAAACAACTTAATACATAAGCTTTACCTTTTATCTTAATTAATGGATTTCTCTATAAGTTGGGTAAAGATGATGTCTTGCATAAAGTAGCCTTGGAACATGAAATACCATTATTTTTAGAAGAGGCACATCAAGGAGTTATGGGAGAATAATTTGAAGGTGAATTTATTTTAATGAATATATTATAAAATGGGATCTAGTAATCTCTATTATTTTAGTATGCACATAGAGTGGAAAAACATTGTGATATATACTACTTCACAAGCAAGCAAAATCAAAGGGATGAAATTCCATTGAATCTAGTTCTTACTATGTAACCATTTTAATAGTGGGGAATTAATTTTTGGGGTAATTTTAATCCTTCATATAAGTGATCCAATCTTAGGTATATCATCACTACAATAGATTAATTTACTAAATTGGTTGACGGTGTTAAAACTTTAGGTTTTAGTGCAAAGAATGTTGCAAAGTTCTTGTATAAAAATATTATAAAAAGGTTTAGGTATCCCCAAAATATAGTAATTGATATAAGGATACACTTATTTAATAATACTATTAAAATATTTAAAATAAAAATCATGATTTCATACCATAAGAGTACATCTTACCATCTTCAAATCAATGGCTAAGCAGAGACTGCTAATAATGTACTAGAAAATATGCTCAAAAATATTCAAATTATTCAAATAAATGATTGGGAATATCATATTCTAATGTTATCATGGGCAAACTTTACTAAATACATGGGGTAGACTCTATTCCAACTATTCCACGGAATGAAACTCATCATGTCGATGGAATATTTGGTACCTATCTTGTGAAATACAATTTTAACATGTCTTGGAGATAAGGGATACCTAGAAAATTAGTTTATGTAAATAGTTCATATAGAGGAGATAATATGGATAGCTAATTATAATTAATAATTGCACAAGCAGAGTTAAAATAATGACACAATCACAAACTATAATTTAAATAATTTTAACCAAAATAAAAGGTGTTGATATATAAGAGTAGGTTTCCATTGCACCTAGGTAAGTTGAGAATCATGTGGAATTTCCCATAATAATCCATCATTTAACATGACAAGGCAAAATAGTATGATGAGATCCGTTAGGAAATATTCTACCTAGTAATATAAATGGTAGTAGGCTCAATCCCTACCACAAATGATCTCAAAGAAGAGGGAATTTCACTAATAAGTGTTATATGGCACAAATTAGATTATGATTTTTCTTTTTTTAGATTATTTAGCATTAGGAGATACACTTAATATATTGTAACATAAATACAATCATAGAATATATAATAATATGGTAAATTCAAGTTCTTAGTACCACTATCAACATCAAGATTAGATCAGGTTCATGAAAGGAATCTATGGCATCCATGCAAATCAAATAATTTTGAGAATGACATGCAAAGGAAAAATAAATAGCAAGGTAAATGATTAAAATATTAAGTTGTATAAAAAGTATTAAGTTGGATAATAAAGAGGACAAAAAGAATACCACATAGATTTTTAAAAATGAAATATTATGAATAAGTAATTAATGGCCAAAAGTGGAAAAGATTTAATAAAAATAGTGGCACATCACATCACTTAGATTGAAAATGTAAAATTGAAAATTGGCCTCATATTAACTCATAAAAAAATATTATATTTAAGACACACATGCGATGGGTATGAGGTATATAAATGGACATAAGTAAGGTGTAAATTATATTAAAATAATGGGCACTCACACAAATCACACTTTAAAACCTTTTTTAATATGAAATTTATTCTCTAGGATGAATTAAAACTTTAGGAAAGACATAAGGAACTTGTGTATAAATGCCATCAAAGTTTCATTGCAAAAAATAAATCCACATTCATAAGACAAAGATGGTTGTGCACCTGCTCATTATTCCATTGAATCATGCATATAAGGAGGAGATGGGAATTGGCTTGACATTACAATAATCCATATGGAATGATTTGGAATTGTTGTTTCCAAAATCAACTTAGCCCATTTATGGGAACAACCCCCCACGAAACTTGTCCGTTTCATCTTTTGTTTCTCTAAGTTTGTTTTTCAAGATGGGTTCTTCTCATTCTCATCTTGGTCCGACTGTACCTTCTGAAATACGTAAATCACATCTTCCTCAAAATGTGAAGGTTGTTACGGTCTCAATGTGTCCAGGGGACCAAACCTGCCTCTTTTTAGAGTTAGTGTTTCTTTTCTTCTATTTTTATGCACAAGCAGCAAAATTTGCCGCCAGTGCATTTCCCTTTAAGATGCAAGGGCGGCAAATTTTGCCGCTCCTACATTTTGCTTGCAAGGGTGGCAAATTTTGCCACCCATGCATTTTGCCTGCAAGGGTGGCAAATTTTTCTACCCCTACATCTGATCTAACCCAAACATATAAAGGTAGTGAATTTCACTACCTAAGCATGCCTCGGTCACCTCCAATGTCGACGACATCTGGGACACCAAAATTGGCCACGTAGATATGGCCGAGTTTGTGGCACGAATGAAGGCAACCAACCTAAGTTTTAAAATAAGAAGGATTGTTGAAAGCAACATCCACTTGGTCACTACTTTTCTAGTGGCAGCACATCATACAGAATTCATCCTCCAATGTGCTCGCTTATACAACAAAGAGACAAGGTCAGTCTCAGATGCCAGCGGCAATATGATAATTTGGCTAGATCCCAAATTCATTGACAAAGTCTTCATATGCCCTCTAGCTACTGAAGTAACCAAGATTGACTTCATAGATGCCCAAAAGGAATATGACAAAGACCCTGAGAGGGCAAAGAAAGTCATGAACAACAGGTGGCTGAAGGCACCCAAGTCTAGTCTATCCAGATGGCCATGGAACTTCTCGAGGAGTGACTTCATTAAAGAAGTTTGTGACTTAATCACCCTTCTCAGCAAAGTGTGAGGCCTCCCATCTTCCTCACAATTCCATGAATGGATGTACCCATTCATCAAGATCATCCTCCAGGGTAAGCAAGTTATCTTTTGGGGTGAACAAATTAGCAACTCCCTTCATGAATAGCTAACTAAGGTGCAAACTTCTTCTAAGTTTTATATGACCTCGTACCTTATGTACATAGCTACTTCGATGTGAACCTTCCCAAGTTTGATGACTGAAGGAGATAGAAAGACCACCCTAGTATACTCATATTACCCCCAGCTAACTCTGCAAGGATCAACCCGCCATTTCAAAAGGGTGAATGATGCTTTCTTTGCCATGTTTTTATGCCTCTTTAACCCTCAGCTTGAGTAGAAGAGAGTATCTAATGAAGCTTGGATAGTCATCAATGACTACGGGTGTATGTTCCTCTAATTCCCCACTTTTTGCTATCTTTGGGTTGGCTTTTTCCAAGGCTATCCCTATATGCTCCCCAGATTCCCTTCTAACAAATTAGTCCTGATGGAGCTTTGCCGAAAACTAGTTATCATGCATACTAGGTAAATGGAGCTAAAAAATCCAAGTTTCAGGTTTCCAATCAAAATTGGCAGGGACTCTATTGCAACAATATCCAAAGCCAAAGTCATGGAAACAGAGATGCAGCTAGTCACCCTAAAATAGTTTAAGAGAAGAGACAAATTTGACTGTAGGGGAGTCAAGGACAAAATCAGGTAGAAGACTCAATTCCATGAGCCCATGATCGAGGACATCTAGGTAGACCTGAGGACGGTTGAAGAAATTAGAAAGATGGACTATTGTAGGCTAACCCTAGAGCAAATTAAATATTTGGGACTTGCAGAGATCCCCTCTAATCTAGTTGACGATGGGAACATTATCAATAGCAGGTACCTACCTAAAAAGGTTTTTGGCTCCCCTCTTCCTCCAATTCAGTGGTCTCAAAAGGACCCAACTTCTATGAGGAAAAGATTCAAACCAATATTGGCTAACACTAATGATTGGTTAGCAGCCAAAGGGATCATCCTAAAACAATTCATCACGAGATCTGAGGCCAAGTACCAAGCAGAGATGAAGAAGAAGGTAGAGAATAGGACCAAGAACAAAGGTGATGTTCCTTCCCCTTCTAGGCCTCACAAGCCTAGAATCATCTTTGTTTCCAAAAAACCAAAGACTACTGAAGAGTCAAAAGCAGCGGCTAAAAGGGTTGTAGAACAGAGTTCTCAAGAACAAGTAGCTCAACCAATGGAAATAGATGACCGGCCATCTAGATAGCCAAGCACTGAGCCTCTGCCTTCACAAGAAGAAGCACAACCACTTAAGAGAATTTCTCCTTCTCCACCTCAATCTCTTATGGCTTCCCCTTCTCCTCTCTCTCCTATCAGTGTCCCCTCTTATGGAGCCTCCTCTCCCTCTAGAGTTATATTTGGTGATCCTCAGGGCACTTCTGGAGGTACTCCTCACTCCTCTTGGTCCATTCTTAGTTTGTCATCTCCCTCTTTCAATTTGGGAGAAATTTTTGAATAAGAGCTAGAATCGATGGTCAGTACAGTTTCACCTATTACTCTAATTATGACCACTGTCATCACTAGCAGTATAGAGGCTGCCGTAGTAACACCAGCTAAGGGAACTATGGCTATAGTAGGTAATTTTCTCCCACCTTAGATGTCAACATTCACACCCAAAAGAAAGAAGTTAGCCATCTCTCTAGATGACTTTGACTTTGGCAAAATAGTGCTGGTGAAAGCTAAATCTCCCAAGAGGCCAAGGATCCTCTCAAAATTGGTCGAGGAAAAAGGACAAAAAAATTTGGAAATTGCCAAACCTCCATAAGACGTAACCCTTGAGGGTTTTGAAATGAGTAGTTATTCCATCTCTCGTGTTGAACTTGGCAAAGTTACTCACGAAGGTGCGAAAAGAGATCTTCAGTCTGCTATGGACATCATGGTCTAGAAATTTGACCGAGAAAAGGAAATGAAAGATTATTACAAGGCCAAGATAGAGCAGCTGACGGCAGTAATAAGGAGGTTCACTCTTCCCCCTGAAGCGGCAACTCTAGAGGCCTTCTCTATAGATGACCCTGTCATTCAAAAGGTAGAGAAGCCTTACCTAAAGGGGAAAGTCTTGGAGGATTATATCAAAAAAATGCATACTCAGGGAGTTTCCTTGCTTACAGAGGTTGCAGAGAAGATAGGCAAGATGAGGAAGGTGAGGGCAGAATTAGATGACCTGGTCTCTCTTATCTCTCAGGAGGTTGATAGTTTAGAAAAAGATCTTAGCAAATGGAGAGAGATGAAGGATCTGAATAAAATCACCTTGATATCTATCAGTGTCATCTCCAACAAAGACTCTTATGTTGAGATCAAGGAGTCACTGATCTTCAGGATCTAGGTACTCAAGGATTTAATTGAGGATCTCAAAGCTTCCAGGGATGCTAGAGAGAAGAGCGACACAGGCCTGCTCAATAAACTAGAAGAACTGCCTTGTAACCTAACTTCTAGGGATAACCAATTCCTCTCAGTAGAAGAAATGATCCAAAGTTTTGAGGGGATGATTCAAAGAGATTTTGAAGAAAAGGCCTTCTCAATGGCCTCTGTGGATAATATTCTGGATACTTAGCTAACTCTGGATAATCTAAAATCTAGATTAACTGGTCATGCCAAGTCCATCATAGCATTGAAGGATGCTTTAATCAGAGCTTGAACCATCTCCAAAAACACAGTTACACCAGACAATATAAGAATTCAGGCATCTGTTGCTATGTACGATGCTCATTTGAAGAAGTCTGGTAGCAAGAACTGAAGTTGTTTCACTTTTTCTCTTCTTTCCTTATGCACTTTTGTTTTGTGAAAAGTGCATGCAATTTTGTAATATGTAATTACATGTAAAAAGTTTGTAAAAATATCTCAAAGTCAAAGATGAGTCATCTTTGACTGAGATATTTTTATATTTTAATATTTTCTAAATTTTGAGAGTTTATCCCTATATATAGTGGAGACCTCTTTTGTAAATGGATCAAAGATAATAGAGAACAAAAACTCTGCCAAAATTGAAACACTTTTTTGAGACTTTGTGCTCAAACTTGTAAATCATATTTTGTTAAATGAATGAGAAGCAGGTTTATTTCAGACTTTGTGTTGAAATTATCTGTGTTATTTAGGAAACAATTCTTATGTTCTTTTTCCTAGTAATATCTTGTTTATCTGATTTAATAAGTAAAGTGGGTGTGTTAATATTATCTGAGGGCATTTCTAAAAGGTAGAAGATAGACTTTGAGCTATTTTTATCTTTGTGATTCAGTTATCTTTTGTAGTTTTAGGCGAAGACTTTGTGCTTCATTTCATTCTACGATTACGCTTGTTCTGAATCGGTGAAGGAGGCTACAGAAGACTTTGTGCTTACGTGAGTGTTCTTATTGACTTTGTTACTTCAAGTGATTTTCTGCTTCCCGTTTGATACCATTCCTGAAAGAAGAGGAATGTTGTTAGCTAAGAACCAGGATTTCCCTCTTTTGTTCTTTATACATTACCTCTAAAAAAAGAGAGGTAGATGCTGATATACCACCCCATGTGTTATTTTTTGCTTAATTATATATATATATATCCAGCATATATATATATATATATATATCCAGCATATATATATATATGTATATGGATATATATATATATATGTATATGGATATATATATATATGGATATATATATATATATATATATATATATATATATATATATATATATATATATATATATATCCAGCATATAAATATTCCTAGGGAACCTCCCCTTGATGAGAGGAGAGATTTACCTTATCCAGATTTGGTAAACCCACACTTTTTGTGGTGTAAATCTCCCTATGCTATGGTTGATATACCTATTTTGTCATCAGTTAGTTGACGACAAAATATTCACCCAACAGGAACCACTCAAATTCATTAATGTGTAAAATAGGGAGTGGTTTTCCCAACCTCAAGGATCCACATTGACTAAAGGAGAGATATCCTTTTAGAGCATTAAACACCAAAAAAATGGTCAAAATACCCATGTTTGGGTACAAGGATGAATTGATACCTACCCTCATGATTAGATATAAGAATGGAACCATTTGGCTCTTACTAGAGGTGATAATTTATATCAATGACATAACCCTAGTGCAAGCTATAAGACTAATGGTAAGGGGAAAACTAATACAAGCATAAAATACAATAAAGCCCACTTAATTCTTAGAGATTTTGGAATGATGTGTTTTCTCAACTAGAGAATTTCCCATTATGAAATTCATTGATGAGCTAGTAAGAGTTCTTGTAAAATGCATAATGCACTAGTAAATTGGTATATTACGAAGGGTATATTATGAAGGGTGCCAAAAAAGTAACAAAGTGCATAATTGATATTTCATACCACATGGTGAGGCTAGTAATGAATTTAATTGATCTAAATTCATTTCCTAATAACTCAAAATAAGAGTGGATAAACTCTTTCCAGAATAACCCAATCATTTCAATACTATTATTTTATACTCTTGCTTTATTTAACATAATGGATGATGTCTGGGGATAATTTTTTTTTTGATGTGGACTATTGGAAAAAAAATCATTTTCCAACATGACATTGCTTAGGGATAGATAACACATTATCACATTCAAAAGTTCTTAGGGTGGCTACTAAAAATTTAATAAATAATTGTAGATAATCCACATGTCCCCAAGGACATCATGGAATATCTCAAACCCAAGTACTATAACTAAGATTAATTATGGAAAGAATACAATAATACATGAGCTATAGAAACTACCTATTATTCCCATTCCATTCTCCATAGACATGTAGTAGGCAAAAGTAGAAGTTATCTACCAAAAGAGATTGGTTGCATATACTGTGCAACCAATATCATCAATGCTACTAGGATCTAAATAGACACAAGCTCAATTACAAGCACATTCATAGACCCAACCACAAACACAAGTACAATTTTATACATCCATAGTGTCAAAAATGCAAACTAAGTGTAAGGCACTTATTTCACAACTAACTCTATCACCACCAAAAAAGACTCACAAGTCAACACCATGGTTGAGTGACATATAGATGCCCACCATTGCAACCAAATATGATCTTGAACCTTTTTAACTCACATAAAAGGAGGTATATAAGGTGATAATTTACAATTTATATAATTACACTTATGACGAGGAGGAGGAGAAAGAAAATTTTCATCTAGAAGGCCATTAAAGCATGCTAGGTTTGCAATAAATTTACCCCCATTCTCCTTGTTAAATCCCACTAACACTAGAGTCCATAAAATTGGATATGGTTACAAAATAATACTAATCAAATCACAAAGTGATGCTTTGTTTTAGGAATAGGCATCATTTTTTAGCTCACAAGCACAAGTGAACACTACTACATATGAGCAAAGTGTAGTAGGATATATATCATAATGGGTTAAGTGAAAGTTAAAATACACAACACCACCCTTCATTATCAAAAATAGTGAATAAGAACCATATATCATATCAAATCAAATAATTTTAAGCCATTGGTAATAAAACTTCACACAACATGAGCTATGTGACCACACCTAGGAGTTGCAGAGTGAATGGACACATTCACAATTTTATAAGTCATAGTCAAGGAGGCCCAATAAGAATTTATGATAAGGTAAACCAATTCAAAGGTTAGATAGAATAAAATGTTAGTTCCACCATTTATGTGGCCTAATAAATTTATACCAAGGCACCAAACCATAACGTCTACATATTCCACTCCCCCATCATCTCCATGTTCCTCTCCATAATCCACCCCTCCATCTTCCCCACATCCAAGAAAAATAATTTATCATTATTCCACAACCACTATACAATGGACTCCACTAATCCTAGTCATTGGTGAAATTTTAGATATAATTATGCATCGAGGGTATGCCCATATTGATCAACCTAATTAACCACATCCATAGGGTCAAATAGAAGAACAACTAGCCTCAAACATGGTGAATACATGGGAATATAAATATAAATAAGTTGAGGAGAAGGCCTAGAATGATAAGAAAGACTTATTCAAGAACAAAATATGGATGACAAGGTGGTGGATAAGGATAAGGCCCACTAATAAGAGGAGGAAAGAAATAAAGTTGTAGCAAACCAAGTAACCAAAGAGGCTAAAGATAAAATAATTGAGGAAATGCGTAAGGGGTGTAATCAAGAGGAGGAAAATAATTTTTTTGTCAAGGAATAATTAGAACCAATAAAATTTGTGGCCAAAAAATATACAAGATATAAGGAAGAGGAAGAAAATAATAAAAAGGAAGAGCAAGAGTAAAACTATCAAGTTGAGGTAGACCACAGGAAGAGAAAAGAGGAAAATAAAGATGAGGATTCCCAACACACTTAGTTCACACACATTCAACCTTTGGATAAGTACAAATAAAATTAGGACAAGGGATATAAGATCCATAACCATAACAATAAGGCTTAAATGCAAAATTAGTAGAACTAATTGAAGGCTAGGAATAACCTTTTGATGAGTGAGTTCATAAGAAGGTTCATAGGGCCATGAAGTTAATGAAGGTTCCTTGTGATTGGATATTCATGTTCAAATCACAAGGTTCAAAACTTATACCTTACCTATAGCACAACTAAAAAAACCACTGTAATCACCTTCAACATCATCAAAATAACTTACTCTAACTATTAGGCCTCAACAAGTTTCCCTAGATGATGCACAATGTACTCATATAATAAATTTGAAAATTTTACTACATTTCATACTTCTATCATGCAAGTGTCCAGCCAATATACTAGGACAATGAGTAACTATGAAAAGATAATTTTGATATATAAAATCACATCACAAAGGCTAGGAATATATTTGATAACACCTACCCTATTTTGGTGCAACAAGTCCTAGGAGGCTAGGTGATGTCTAAGTCCAATTTTTGGCCATAATCACTAAATTTAATTAAGATTGGGTAGTGATGAAACACATTGAGCATATAAGTGCACAAGTAAATAATTTTCCTAATGAATTTTATGTTATGTTTGAGTTACTATAATAATATGATCAAGTCATGGATGTAACTACCGCATAGGCAAAATAAATTTCATGATAGTTTATTGACTAGAAATATCATCTCTATGAGGCCTTGAATGAAATCAATGATGACATAGAAAAGGATAAAATATTTAAATAAGTGATGGAGGGTCAATCATCATTGACCAAAATGGATATTTCCATTTATAACTAACTACTATACAAAGACATTATAATGATCCAACTTAGAACTTGGGTATAATGTTGTGAAGCATTTTCAAAGGGATCCAAACATAGTGTTATGTGCACCAAATGGAGAAAATAATGTAGGATACAAAAAATAAGGTTTCGACCTAGTAATCAATAGTTTTTTTTATGAACAACAAGGATATTCAAGGAATTTTGAAAAGTGAAGTACATCTTTGAATGTTCTTTAGCATGGTGAGGGATGCAATCGTAGATTGGAATAGTTAAAAAATAGATTTGGCCAATATATTAATTTTGGTCTAGACTATAAAAAATAAACCAAAGTACATAATCCCTACTTAATTCAATAATAAGTTATGAGATAAGGAGAGTGTTCAACTATAACAACCACAACAAATCCCTCACACTCAACAAATTCAATAGGAGGACCCCAATTTATCAATGTCCAAAACCAATCCTCATAAATAATGCCAATTTTTTTCAACCAATCTAGTCAAAAACTCATCCAATGCCACCTCCTCAATAAGGTATTACATTTTTGGAATTTTGATAAATTTTAGCTTCAACAATAATTAATTTGTGTAAGAATATTTTGAAATCATGTCTAGGAAAGTTGAAAACCCATAAAGGGTGGCCTCCTGGTTATGTCAACCTATTAAAAAGTTGTAAATGGTGGTAGGTTGGTATTTTACTTGGTTGAAAATCCAAAAGGGAAGCTATGTAGTGCACAAGAATTAAAAAATAGTAAATGAAACTTCATTTGGAGCTAAATCTAAAGCTTCTTCACATCATAGATGCAATAAAACTAAAAAAAACTCCACCCTTGGATAAAAATCAAATTTAAAGTACATGAAATTCATCATTAGATTTTATCTTGGGATGAGACAATGAATTAAGTAATGAATGTGTTATAGGGAGTGTGCGAATTGATTTTAAATGCATTTTTTAGAATTTTACATGTTTGACTGAGGCACAATTTTTTATATTTTATGTAATTAAATTGTTCATGTATTTCAATGTAATGAATGATAGATTGGATATTTACCTCAAACTAAACAAAAGAGGAAATAAAATGTTAAGGTGAAGATTCATGTTCTCTTTGAATCTTATATATACTTAGCATGTGTAAAATGACATGGTCAATCAACTCGATGATATATTTCCAATAAAAGTATTTGATGAGTATTCAAATTTTATGAATGTTTTGAGTATGTCTTATTTGTGATATTTTGTATCTCATCTTATCTTTCACTATAATTATACATGGATATTAATAATAAGAAGTCTATTTTTGAATGAAATTAAGATAAGCATGTGATTTTGTGTGTTATTATTTTTGTAATCATATTTAAATAAATTTTCATGTATTCCAAATCAATGGTTCATGTAGATTATTCATTTTAATAACTCAACATCTTGTGAGTTTCATTGCAAACTTTAAGACTACAACAAATACTATGTCCCAATGAGGAAATTCTACTACTAATACTAAAATGTGTTATTAGAAACATTTATATGCTTGAGATTGTAAATAATTTAGTCAAACACATATAAATGGGTACATTATTCACCTTATACAATGGAAGTGTAGGCCTACATGAAGTCTTGGTTTGCTGAGTACAGAAATATTCAGTCTAGAAGTTGTGGTTGCATATGTCAAACACCATGATGAGTGAATAGGCAAGAGGATGGCTAAAAAAATGAGGCCCCTTATTTTATTTTGCATTCTTGTGCTTGTTCATGAAATGGAACTACTTTAAATAAGTTATCTACTTCATGTGGAATGCATTCTCTAGATTAGTCTATGTATGTAAGAAATGAAGTGGATTGAGATATGAGTGAATGATGATCCCCTTACTAAAGATGTAGTCACATTTTTGTTTAACTACCTAAATAGTGATGTAATTTTTTTCATAGGTAGAATAACATTGAATAGTGTGTTGAATGTCTCTAAGTGATAGGAAAGTAGATGTCCATGATGAATGATTATTACATTGAGTTCATTATATGATGCATCAATATAGACCTGGAAGTGGTGGACAATGTTATGGATATATGGGACACACAAGCACTACTTGATCTCATCATAATCAAAATGTTACTGATAATTCTAGTGGGATACAAATTTGGTGCACAAGATGTGGTTGAGAAACCAATATATGTGCAAACCTCTAAGGATAAACCCATGGTAGAAGTTATAAAGTTTGAAAATTCTCCTAAGCTATATGAGTTTGCACAAATTTGGCCAATATTAGATCAATTTGATATTATTTTTATTTATATATATGCTTACATTTCTAATGATTTAGCCTATATACTAAATTTATGTTGCATTGAATTTACACTTTCCTAAGTTGGATTTCAACTTGTGTTTTTCCAATGTGTCTAGGATGTATGCAACATGCTCCACTTTCTCCTCCAAAGTCTTCCTAAAGATGAGAATGTCATATAAGTAGATGATTACAAAGGATTTAGTGTATAACATGAGCATGTTTTTATTAGGGACATGAATTTTTTTGGTGTGTTGGTTAAGCCAAATGGCATAACCAAAAATTTGTATATCCCTCGTGGTTTAAAATATTTTCTTCCAAACATATTAAATAGGGACTAGAACCTAGGATGTTAATCTAAATTTGTGGTGATCTTGGTGAAGTATTATGCACCTCAACTCTATCCCAATGTTTTCACTTTGAATTAATTAGAAAGTAAATTTAATATAAAGTAATGTAAACTTGAAATCTGATCAAGGGAGATAAATAAGACAACCTATTATAAAAATATAGTGACAAAAATTTTGTAGAAAATGTAAATTGTTAAAAAGGAAAACTAGAGTTGGGGATAGAAATATGTCCTTGTAAACTAATTTATTCAAACTATGTTACTCATTCATTGATTTTGACTATCTAAAACTATTTATAAACTTGTAAACATAGTCTTAATTCAAAATAGTGCCTCAATGTATTCTGAGATAGTGTGCATTAGTCAAACAGGGTCATAGTGCATTGTTGTCCACTGGTGCGATTTTATCTATGTTGAATATGTACTGAATCTAAAACTCTAGGTCAATTCACTTTATATTTGAATATTATTTTTTTTTGTTTGCACCCTATTTTTATGGATGAATCACCTAAAAAAATAAAACCCTAGCTTATAAAAGTATATAAACAAGATAAAATGCCTAGGGGAAAAAAGTGGGGAAGTGGGATATGTCTAAACTATCACAAGTACATAAACAAGATCAAATGACTAAGGGAAAAAAGTGGGGAATTGGGACATGTCTAAATTATCACAAGTACATAAACAAGATGAAATTCCTAGGGGAAAAAAGTGGGGAAGTGGGATATGTCCAAACTATCCTCATTAAACCCCTTGTTGACTAAGTGTTGCCTACATAGTACAAGTGGACCTCAAGCCAATCTAGTTCTCCCTTTAGGGAAGATCATTTATACATAAATATAAAAAATTATTATAATGATTTACAAATAATGTCCTCAACCTAAAAGGAAATAATGTCGAATTTTCCAATTATTGTATTACTGTAACATAATTTTAGTAGATTTCTTTGCTAAATAGATAGATGATTTTGAAATTGAATTTTTAAGATAGTTCTAGATAGATTAATTGAGGGTTTCAAGTGAGATACTTGATTTGATATTATAGGATAATATTTTATTTATTCCTAATAACCAACCCATTTTCACATGTGGTAAATTTGTTAGGAAGTGTGTCATTTTGAAAAACTAGCCATTATAGTGTAGGGAATAAGTCTGCACTAATGGATAGGTGTGTAGTGCATCCATATCTACCTAGTGCACCCTTATCCATAATGGATAGAGGCCTACAAAACTAGAATAATAGTGAAGTTTTTTTTATTAGGAATGAATAAGAATAAATTATGGAAGTATAGAAAATTTTCTTATAAATTTCAAGATTTTGAAAGATTTCATATGGATAAATGGTTATCATAATGGTGAGTTTAATAAGTAAGGTAAAGATGTCAAGTAAAAGAATTTTCAAGAAATTATTGATTGAATGTCTACACTTTCCCCTACCTTTATTATAATAATGCATAAATTACTATAGTAAATGAAATGTGTTACATGATTGTGTATACACACTTTGTCTTTATCATAGAGACATGCATGCCCCCTTGTTGAGGCATGTGGATAAGTTTTGAGTTGAGATTAATCAAGTCTTGATATGAATAATCAGTGTAGATGTTTGAATTTGAAATATATATGCTCCAAACCTCATATAATACTCTATAATGTGAAAATAGATGTGAACAAACAAAGTGGTTCACTAAAGTGAAACACAAACACCGAGCTTCACTACTATCTCATGCATCCCACTTATTGAATTGATAGAGAAGAGGTGGGAGTCAATTTATAGCTCACTAAAGTAAAACAAATATGTGGAGTGTCATTAAGATCAAATTTGGTTCACTTGTAAAATATGAATCACACTATTACATATGGATCTCCAAACTATAAATTCTTTGAAATTTGATACTCTATTTTTTTTAAAAAGATAAAATATAATTTTTAAAAGTAGTATCTTGGTCATGAATGCATATAAATACCCCTATATTGTATAGAGTGCCAACTGTGATCATTAGAACATTGTTTGAAGCCTTAGAATTTTCTATGCACAAGTTTGTTTGTGCTCAAGTAACTGAATGAGTTGAGAACATCAACAAGCTAAATGCCCCCATAATCTAGATATTTTAATTTTTCCACATTTTAAACTATCATATATTAAATTTTATTACTTGTAAAATCCCATTGTGATGCCCCATTTTGATATGAGGGAGATTGCCTAAAAATCACTTGTCTCAAAATAAAATGTGAGAGCATTTGTAAAGAATAGATAAGCATGTAATAATGTTTGTATACATTGAATGCATATTGAAATCTTATAGATGTAACATTGAGTACTCAAAAAAATTGTAAATTTTTTTTACATCATGTAATTTTTATATAACATTATGATAATGAATGAATCATGTAAGAACTTGTGATTATTGCATATGTATTGTTAACATAGTGTATTGATTTTTTTTAAGAATTGAATCACATATATAGTATGTGAATTATATGCATCATGACACCATAGATAGATAAGTATATACATAGTAGTAAAAAAATAAGAATCATAGAACCATAGTAACCAAATAACTAAACATGTAAGCAAAGTCACACAATTTTAATGCAAGAAAGCCTATAGGTAACATAGAAAGGACATGTAAGATGTCAAAAATAGTTTTAAAATTTCACATAGATATCACACATTGATCCCAAAGGTTGAACATAAGGGACATGAAAATTTCACAAAAGCATGGAAGGCTCAAAGGCCACACACACAAGGCATGATTGTGCCATAAAATCAAGGTGTATGTTGAGCATACACAAGGCCAAGGTCCACATATAATGATCAAACAAGTTTAGATCATGTTAATAAATTTAAATAAGCATATGATATTATCATAAAATAATTGAAGCTAGAATAAGTTAAGCATGTTTATCTATTTATAAATTTAGTAAGTAACATATTCACCAAGACATATGTGAAGATGAGAAAAAAATTAAAGCATGTATTTTTGTTTATAGATCAATAGAGAAAAGAGTTTGTGGATAAATACAACATGTAAGGATTTCATACAGAATAATATGATGATCCCAATTAATCAAAGGCTTTCATATAGAATAATGTGATGCTCCCAACTAAGCAAGGTTATTGGGTGAATCGCTTGACCAACATCAAAACTCTAAGAAAGTATTCCTTAGCATAAAACTTGACATTATAATATATGAATGTGGATTTTGTTTTGTGTGAAATAACTATGTAATAATTCCCTATGACTATGTTGTAGTTGAAAACAAAGAGCAAAAATACACAGCGATAGGTGTGCAATAGGGGATAGGTATGCAGTGCATTATTGTTTTCCTACTGTAACTTTATCTAATTTGGCAGTATATAATAATTTTTTATTAGGAAATTTTTTTTGTGTATGAATAATAGTTTTCATTGTGAAATTTATCTTTTTGCACACTCAGATACATTGTGAGAATCATTATGTATTGAAAATATGATATATAATGAAACAAAAAGATAGATGACATAAGCAAAGGCATATCTAGAAACATGAAAAGATGCCTACAAGTCCTCATTTTTTATTTTTTGTGAATATTTTGGTATTTTTAGCATCTATGAATGTTTTTGTATTTTTTCATATTTTAAAAGAGAAGAATGAATAATGAAAAATCTATGAAAATAAAAATAAGAAGCAAGGTTGGCAAAGTATAATAACAGACGGGAATATTTGAACAATCCTCAACAAATTCCTTAAGTAAAGCATGGCAAAGAGAAAGACATGTGAGATGCCCCCAATGTAATAGTAGTTTGGTAAAGATGGTAAGCATATCCATGTAAACTCATGTAAAAGTAGGTAGATATGAACATGAAACTACATATGAAAGCTTATAGAATATAGATATGTGTAATAATAATCAAATGATTTACCATGAAATATATGTATATTTAAATATTAGTAAGATGGTTATTTTGGGCTGTTCAAATAGGTTTGAATAAAAAGTGAGTAAGTGCTCCAAAATGAAAAGATAAAACAAATGGATAAAAGAAGTTTGGGTTGGGTGTACAAGAATAAGCAAAAAAAAAAGAGTAACAAAGAAGCTATATACAAGTAGGTACTAGGAAAGGAATCTAATAAATGTCCTCGGCCCAACTAGGAGAGTGGGAGGTAATTATAGAATGTGTCCAACCAATGATCTCATCAATGGGATGCTCACATTTTGACCCAACGTATTGACAAGAAGGAGCAATTTTTGGTGTCATAGAAGTAGTGCCAATTTTAGAAGCTTCTAAATTTTGAGAGGAACCATATGTTGTAAGGTAACCTTATGAATCATTTCTTTTATACCTATCTAAACCTATATCCTCATGTATGAGAGGAGATGATGTAATAACTTGTACCTATGTATGATCATTTTGAATAACATTTACTTGTGTAGGATTATAAATCTTGATTTTATTTGTCGAATGATCAGGGTCATGTGTAATCATATTATGCTCAATAATAGATGGTAAAACTGAAATATCTCCAAATTCATTAATAGTTAAATAAATTGAAATATGCGCATGTTCATGAATAGATGTAAAATTTGATTTTAGAGTATACATATCTGAATGTGAATCATTATCCTGAATAGTATTATAGACTAAGTCATTACCAATTTTCTCAATAATTATACCAATAAATTATTTTGGAATATGAGTAAGTAACATAGGTTACATGGGATATTCATAATTAATGCCTAAAATTTTAACCACTTGATTAACATGAATATACTTTAGACACTTGTGAATTGTAGAAGGAACTACTCTAGTTTTCTATAACCAAAGTCCTCCAAGTAACATATCAAAGATACCTATTCTTCATAATACTAAGAAAGAAATGGGAAATATGAGAGGTCCCACTTGTAAATGAAAAATGATGTGTCTAAGAGTATCTTTTGTATGTCTATCAAATGCATTCACAACTCTAGATGTGTGTTGTATATCATTTTTTATATATCTAAGAGAAGGTAAAAGTGTTATGGTGCACACATTTTCATTTGAATCATTGTCTATCATAACACTATTAATAGGTTTCATGCTAATATATGTTATAATGAATAATGTATGTCTATCAGAATCATCATCAATAATTTTAAAATCATCAATTGTAATAGATGGACGAGATGCTAATTTGATTATGATTATACCAATAATGTTATCAATAGGGTGTCCATATAAATATGGAGGAGGATGAGAATTATACTCATAATGTAATTCATAATTTTGTTTTTTATCTTATGCCCTAATATTAGGAAAAGTATCTTGATACATGTTTATCTTTGAATTTTCATTCTCTTATGGCCTATCCTCTTCAATAGGTGTACTAATGTCAATATTGTTCACATCAATTAAATCTTTAATTTCATGCTTAAGCTTCATACATGTGTTAATGGAATGTCCCACACATTTATGATAATCACAAAATGCATTTCCATACAAACTTATAAATTGAGGAAAATATAAATCTACTTTCAATGATGGAGAAAGTGTAATAAGCTTAAATTTGATTCATTTTTATAGTATCACATGAGAAGGTGAAGGTAACCTTGAAAATTGCCTCCTTGGTGGAGCTTGTAATCAGATCTTTTATGGTAGTTGAGATATAACATTAACTATAGATTTATCCTCATTTTTTATTTAAGTGGTCTTATAATTTGGCTTGCCTTGTAACTTGATAGTAGATGTAGAAGGAACATTAGATTTATACTTGATTTTTTTCAATGTAATCAATTTGACCTCATGTTCCTTAATTGTATGATATAGCTCATAAAATGATTTAAACTTATCAAACATGATAGAATCCTAAATATGAACAAGCAAGATTTGAGTTAAAATATCTTAAAGCTATTTTTTTTCATTTAATTTGACATTTTTGTAAGCATAGTCTTATATCTTAATACATACTCAATAAGTATTGCATTGGGACCTTGTTTGATATTTACTATTTAAGCATAGGATAATTTATCACCAAATTTGATATAAAAATGTGTCAAAAAACTAATTTTCTAAAGGATTAAAAGCTATAATTTATTGGAGGGTAATATCATAGAACCATTTGAGAGAATAATATTTGAGATTGCATGGAAAGAGATTAGTTAACAATATATCATTACCTGCATAATATAGACAAGATACATGGAAGGCACACAAATATTTTTTAGGATCACATTTTCCTTCATAAAGAAGAAGTTTGGGATCCACAAAACCAAGTGGG